>WAAG01070234.1:0-133777 GCA_013390105.1 Tichodroma muraria | reverse complement strand
AGGGTGACCCAGCAAAGCAGACAAGCAATCTGCACAGCAGAGAGTTTCACCTGGAGCCTTTTGTGTGCTCCTTTTTTATGTGCTGGGTTATTATTGAGTTATTGCACTCATACCAAGGTACATAAACGTTGTGGGGTTTGGGTTTTTTCCTTCTCCAAATGCACAGCTATAAAACCCTCCTTGCTGAGAGAAAAGGCAGTGTAACAACTACGTTTTCTTCAATGTCTTTTTGTTTCTGTTTGGTGTCTCTAGCTGAAAAATATTTCAGTCATCAAAGGTTTGATCCAAGCTAAGAGAATATGCACATCCCTCTGTTTTCACCAGGAGCTTACATTCATAAACCGCTTTTGATTAATATTAACGCCAGGTTTTAGATTCTCAGTTCGGACGACAGAAAAGACCTTTGAATATAGCTTGGCTGCATTGCCTGCATACTTAAACATCCTCACATACTTCAAGACTGAGCAAAATCAGCCCTGTGCCTACAGTGGTACTTTTGAGGTGAGGGACTCGGAGAAGGGCCAAGCAGTGACCTCTGAAAGAGACAGGGCACCATGATATTAGGCAATATCACAGGGAAAGAAATCAGAATGAATCCTTTTAATCAAATAAAGATCAGAGTATTAGGATCAGAAGATAGCTTTTTCGTCTACAGGAAATGAAATCCCAGATGAAAACTTCTTGCCAGATATTCAAAAATGTATGCTCACTTCCAGCTAGCATAAGACCAAAGATTAGACTTGCTCTTCCACCTGTAAACAATTAGAGAAGTGAGAACTCAAAGAACTGTACCAGCAACCTTAAAATGTGTCTGAAATTTCTGTCAAATTTGATGTGAATCGCAGTACCATTAAGTTCTCCCTAGGCCTACAAGTTAGTTGTTGGCACCAAGAAAAACGGCTGGCAAATGATGGTACAGTGTCCTAAGTGTTAAAAATAACACTGAAGCTGTTGTGTGGTTTGCCTAGAATGTAAAGCCTTAACACGAGGTAGATCCTCTAGGATAGGTGCTCAGTTCACTGATGGCAGTAGAGATCTTCATGGCTGGCAGAGCAGCTCTCTGAGAAATCGCCCCGACTTCTCTGAGCTGGATTTGTTTTGCTTTTGTTTGATTTAGAATACCATTATTTTTGAGACCAGGCAATCGCAGGCAATTATGATTTCTTTATCTAATATCCTGCATGAGACAAGCATAGCCCAAAACTTTCTAGAAGGTCAGTCATAATATCTCATTTACCTAATCAGATCAACACTCAACAAAGGGGTGTGAGCCAACCATGTGCAAATGCTGTTCTGCTGCTGGTAGGATGCTGTAATTTGCTATGTGAGGGTCAAAGCACAGAGAAACCAACCTAAAAGCCTCTGCTGATTTTGGTAGGTCATACCCTAGGGCTTACTGACACGTGCAGGTTTTATATCTGGTAAAAGAGAATGTTGTATATGTTCACCAACAAGTGATACCTGATGGTTTGGTCCACATGAGCAATATTCAATATTTGAATGGAACATTATAAAGGACTTTTTTTATTTCTAGTCTTTCCATTCCATTGGTTATCACAATTAAATTCCGTGTTTTATTTTTAATGATTTGTATAGCAAGCAGTTGAAAACACAGGCTACCTCTCCTGACTGAGACAATGGTCTAAAAGTTCATTTAAAAGAAATGGATTGACCAAGAAAAATCCAAAGGCATGTGTGGCAAACTACAAATTGTAGATTATTTATTTTCCACCTTTTTCAGCCAAAGGTCTGTAAACCAGCATCAATATCTGGAAGGAAAATTGGTACAAACAACATAAATTTTCTATTTTGTTAATGCCCATATTTGACTCGCCATGCATGATTTTCTAGTAGTCCTCTTTGACTTATGTGTGTACTCCTTCTGTGATAAATGCTAAGTTTATGGTGTTCATAACTTTGAAGTCAATCTTGAAGGTGTATCAAACTTTCTAGACTCACTATCAGTGATGTGATTATATGTGTGATCTTTCTGGCGATTCTAGAGAACTGGACCTAGTGGCTCACTGGGTCCCTTCCAAACCTAATTTTCTAAGATAAGCAAATTTCTGAGGTGGTAGGAATGGTGATTTCGGGTTTTCTCACTGGATCTGGTATCGGACCATTGCTATTAAATGATTGTACAGGCTACTGTAAGGGGAGAGGTGCTGACTTTCAGACACAACATCATTAACTTGTGGTCATTAGAAAAATCCCATGATACTTTTAGAAAAAGTAGAGTAGTTAACCTTGGTGGCTTGGCCAGACTCCAGCTTTTCTAATTGCATCCTGCCTAACTAAAATTGCATTGCACTCATTCAATTGGAAGGTGTATTCTTCACCTTTTACCCCAAGCTGCTGAGTAGTTCTGTTCAATATTTTCTATATTTCAACCCAGAAATATCTTAATTCAGCGTTATTTGTTTTGAATGATAGTCCTTAAAGTGCTTTGAAATCCTTCTAGCTAAAAGTTGCTGTCAGCTGTAAATGTAAATTTTCTTTGTTGCCAGCTGTAAAATCATATAGGATTTGACATCAAAAAATGTATGCCTTGCACACCACTATGATTTGAGTTGAAGAGCTCCTGAAAGCCCGGGCAGAGCGTGCGTTAAAGCCAGCCCTTAGCTGCAAGGATGCCAGGAAGGGAGCGCGTTTCTGCCAAAGCCAAGCAAGCAACATAATCTACCTGTGGATCAATAGTGTGCCCTTCAGGGACACTGATACTCTGAGGCACTCGGGGAATTAGCTACGTGGTGTGCAAGTGCTGTGCTGGTAGTGATGGTCTTAGCTTTAAAGAGAGCATGGCCACGCTCCAAGCACTGCAAGAGGTTAATGTCCTGTATGATCCAGGCTTGTCTGAAATGTGACTTTTTTAGGCAGCCAAGAGAAGCTTTTGCTTGTTTGCACTGAAACCTGTCAGGGGAGTTTGGAGTGGACTGTGGTCTAAATATAGTGGTGATTGTTTTCTAAGCAAATCTTACGCTTTTTTTGACAAAAGTCTTCCATCCATGCATCAAAGCAATTGCACTTCAAGGGACTTTATCTCTGTAGATAAGGCTATGTGATACAGGAATTAGGAAAGGAATAAAGCTGGAATTAGTGCTAAATCCACAGTAATATTCTGCTGTGAGATACTTCGACCTGCAGTTCTTTTCAAGTTGCACTGTGTGCACTGCCAGTCTGCTGTATGTGCTTGTAATGAAACATTAAAGGAAGTTTCAAGCACCTGAAGGTGAATATCACCTGTTTATTGTTCTCTTGGTAGTATCTACTGTGAGAGTCAAAACCTGCCCATGTCCCCAGAAAGCAAGCAGAGCATTCAAGGGTGAACATGAAAGAGGAAATAAAAAATCTGCCTAGGGAGAGGGGTAATAAAGACAAAGCTTTGTGCTTTGCCCAAGTGTAAATTCAGGATTATTTTCCCTTCAGATAATTCTCTGTACTTCTCCTTGAATTCTTTTTTCTTGTGGGACGCAGGCAGACTGCACCAGCACAGGCAATTCTGCTCTTGGGATGGCTTTTGCTGGCATCTGTGGCTTGATCCAATGCTGACCAAAGGCAGCACAATGCTCCCTGTGGACTTCGGCGAGTTTGAGAGTAGAAAGCTCAAGTGCTCCAACAGTGTCTTTATTCTTCCAGTCTCTTCAGAGGGGAGATGCTTAAAGCCACCTTTCATCCAAAAAGTCTGAAAGTTTTCAGGCTTTCATGAGCTCAGACTGGGGAAGTTTTTTTCCCTTTTCTACTGAGAGCCTGTGGCCCCTGTTCATAGGCTGATAACCTGCCTGGTGCTTGATCTGTCCAAGCAGAGCATCTTTCAGTAGGGCTTACGTGGAGCCCAGCAGAGCTGGGGGCAGGCATTTTCCAGCCAGGGCTGTCTCCTGTCCTGTGGAGCATTGCCACTCAACAAGTAGGGTTATATTATCTGAGACACAGCTTATAAATGTCATTAGAGGGCCATGGGCGTAACAATTATGGCCCAAGGAGCAAGGATAGCGATGGCTTTGTGCTGAATTTGGGTCTAATCAGGGACCCTTGGCACCAAGCATATTTTGTAGTTCTTGTCCTGACAGAAGTGACAGGCAGAGGTGACAGCCTGCCCACAGCCTCTGTTGCAGGGGTTTTTGGGAGCAGGGAGACCTTCTCCCATCCATCATGCTGCTTTCTGGTGAGACTAGAGCAGGCAGGGAGAGGGGAAAACATTGGCAGTTTATAAAACAAACAGCTGACCTCTTCAGTCTGCTGGCAGCACGACTGCAAATCTGATTTCAGATCATGTTTCCATATATTCAGTAGCAGCCGTGTTTTATTCACACAGAGCCAACCCCCTTCCTTAATGTGATGACTTTCCTTCCCTACCCAAGGAAATATTGTACCCACCCTTCTTCATCCCTACAAATGGTTTAAATTGAGCCCACAAGGATTATTTACTCATCTACGTGCCTTGCTTCATGAAACACTGAAGTCTGTGAAATGAATCATAGGCAGAGGTGGTTTTGTTTTTTAAATACATGATTAACCCTTGCTCTTGGCTCTCTTAATATCCACTTGTATTCAGAGCATGCAGAACTGCTACCCAGACATTGTTGCTACAGTAGGCCTGGATGTGCTTATTATAAATTTATTAAATTGCTGGTGGTATTCTGGATTCCCTTAGAAACGCAAAATTCATAGAAATACAAACTTGATAGTTGAACTTAGTGACTTGGCAGTTTTAACAGGTGAAGATATATGGTCTTATTTACTTGGGGAAGGCACAAAATGTTGATGTAGTTATCACTGTGCCTCCAATGGATATGATGGGGGCCCTGGTATTCTTTGTCATTTGATTCTGTGCTTCCCATGTGTTTGGGCAGTACAGGCCGATTTTTTAGTTATCGACACACCCAGCTATTTCTCTCAGGTATTCTCCAGCTGTGAAGACAATTAGGCCTTGTGGAACACACTGCTCTACTGGAAACAGCCCTTCCACCTCTTACAAAGTCACATGGTGTTGCCATAGTAATTTCTTCTTACATGTCTGTGGAATGTCTACCCTGTTTCATCGCCGCAAGCCCTGTCTTCTTCAAAGCCTTCAAAGCCTTCTGCTCCATACTGGGATGCTTCCAGAGGAACAGTGATGGGCAGTGAGAACATTAGCCTGGGCTTCTGCCTAGTTGAGTTCAGACTCTGTTCCCAAAGACTGTGCTGAGAGTGGCCGTGTTCTGGTCCTGTGCAAGGATGGCATATGGTGCATAGCCCCAGCTCCTAATCCTCAGTACGTGCAAAGTGAGGAAATCCAGGTTTGTGGCTCCAGAATGAGGCCAAGTCTGCCAGGCTGTGGCTGGGCAGTGGGAACACACAGCTCTGCACTGCCCACACGGTGAGCAGCCTCAGCACAGCCTCCATGCTTAGGTCTCTTCATGTGAAACGTGGACAATGGTTTTCTCTCTAGGAAATGTTCCATGCAGATATAGACACATTGCAAAAGGAAGGTAGGGTCTAAAAAGGACAACTGAGACCAATGAGACACTGTAAATGACCATCAAAACCATCCTCAGTCCCTTTCCATTGCTTCCAGCAACCACTATTCTCCTGTGGGAAGCCACCCCCTTTCTCTAGCTCAGGGCTCACATGGTTGCTCCTGCAGGTTAAATAGGTGTTTCCGCGATGGTTCTGATGAGCTTTTCTGGGGCATTCAACAGCTTTGAGAGCAGGTGACAGGTAAATGAGGATGTGGTAGCTGTATTTTGGTTACTGTAGTCATCCTGACAGAACAAAGGTCCTCGGACCTTTTGGACCTTTGGACCAAGGGTTTACCTCATCAGAAGACAAGGTCTTTGGTACTTATCTCTGGTACAATAATGGGATCAACAGGTGCCATCTTTATTTCTCTTCTTAATTTTTCTAGCAGATTCTTTGTCTAGTAGCACAGAGGTTAGCTTTGAAGCTTACAGATGGCTGCGTTGTCCTAGAAACGATAATTTCAACACCTAAAATCCCAAACCCAATTAAAGCATGAGGATGGGTGCTAGACTAGAGAGAAGAAAAATTTATTAGCAATAATCCAAAAGCATTACCTGCACCCCTCAGCCTTTTCTGTGGAGCACAGTACAAAATTATTATGAATTCAAGTGTACTTAAAAGGTTTTTAAGAATAAATCTGCAACAGTATCGTGATCTGAGTAGACAGCAGAGGTTGTGGTTCGCTCCTTCCCGTCTAACTCCAAAGTAAGAGGCAATAGTGACATTCAAAATTTGTGGAAGCAATTAAGGAAAAAGCCCTGGTGTCATGAGGCCTGTTCAGGACTTCAGGACTGGTTTATGGGCCAGCTGGAGGGTGTGGACAAACAGGGTGGCTGGCAGCTGCTCAGGCAGAGCAGCATGGATAAGGGGAATATCAAGGAGGCCTTTAGCAAAGTATACACCAGAGAACAGTGCTCTGAAACATTATATAGGTGCTGGGGAGTCCACTGAAATATTATCCAGGTGCTGGGAATGCACTGAAACATTATATAGGTGCTGGGGAATGTCTGCTGGCACCAGACCAATTGCAGAAGATAAATAAAAAAGGGAATGATGTTACCAAGGACTCCCTGGGAATAAATCATTGAACTGATTAAGTCTCAGGGATCTCAAGCCAAAGACTTTGAAGAAGGAATGCAGATAGACCCCAGGAAATGGAATGTCTCCAAGAGCGACCTGTATCACTTTTTCCATTTGTTAATGATACCTTCGATGTGATTCGGAGCTCAGCTAGTTGCACTATTTAGATCCATCCATTTGGATACTGTAACAAGAGAGAAGAGTAGCTCACAGAGCCAAGGTGTTTATGACCCTGGCGAGGATTTTTGGAGCTGACTATAATGTTTTTCAACTGCTTAATATTCTCACTGGCTTTGAAAGTGTTCTGAACCAAATCCTGGAGAAGCAAGCATATAGCAGGTACACCATTTCACCTTGACAGTGGTGAAAGACCACAAATTATTCGGGATAGCATTTACTCAGATGCTTAGGTTTGACACTGTTTTAGAAGGATGAGAAATAACGTGATTCAAAGCCAAAGTTAAAGTAATAGTATTGCTTGGTAAGTAGGAGCGTATTTCAGCATCGGTGTTGAAGTAGGGATTGGTTCAGAGCAAGAGTAGCCTATTCTGACCTGTCAGGGAGGCAGTGACAATCAGTACTTACTGATAGAACAGGGAAAAGACAGGTACGTGTCCCACAGGCATATGTGGCCACAGGCTGAGATGAAGCTTCTGATACTGCATAACTTCTGTTAATCTGTTTATATTGTAAATAAAAAGTAGCCATTGAAAGGGCGGTAGTGGTTTATCCCCAGCCAGCCAAAATACAGCCCTCTATGAGTCACTGTGAAGAAAAATAACTGTACCTCAGCCAAAATCAGCACAAAATCTTATGCTTCCAGAGGGAAAATAGATGATCTGTAAATGTTAATACCCAGAGTCCAGTCTAAGTATGGACTTTTATTTGCAAATATATTTTGTAAATGGCAGGAATAAAATAAGTAAGAAAAAAAAAATGTAGAAGCTTATAGAAAAACATAATGCTGTATATGCCACTGAGACTAGCTCAGATGGTCAGAGCATGATGCTAGTAACACCAAGGTTGTGGGTTTGATCCCTGCATAGGCTATTCACTTAAGAGCTGGACTCAATGATCTTTGTCGGTCCCTTCCAACCCAGAGCATTCTGTGATTCAGTGATTGTATTTTTTCAGATTGTATTTTTTTTCTTTGTTTCAAATAACAGTAGTTTGGAAGAATAGCTTAATGGATGTTTTTCCTTTGGCCGGATGCAAGTCCAAGAGCAAAATGGAATCCACTTAAGTAGGATATGCATATATGTCTTATAGGTCACATACTGCAGGGAGTATTTTAGTAAACCTGACCACAAGTCCCTAGACACTACTTCTGATAGCAGAGAGTGTCTAATGCACACTGTTCTTGAGGGTAATTACCAGGAAATGCAGAGGGATCAATCATACTTGATGCACTGAGCAATTATATTTATTCCCTGAAAAGTCTTTAATGTTTGTGAGATGCAAAGTGTGTGAATTTCATTTTGGCACGGAAATATTGTTAGGAAAACAACAGCATTAATGAAGCAGAGAGGCACAGTGTAAGGCCATGGAGCTGCTCAGACCGTTAGGGAGATGATTCCCATAAAATAATCCCATTTTAGATACATGAACTAAGAAAGAAGTGGGAATTTGCAAGTTGGGTTGGGGTCTTTGAGAAGAACCATTCCTTATGTGCAGTCCAAAACCATACAGGGACAGATGTGGTGCTTTTGTCAGTGAGGGCTCTGAGATGGGAAACAGTGAAGAAAGTGAACCCAGATCCTGACAAGAATGTGATGAAGAAGGCTGTGCCTGATTTAAGATTGATAAATACCAGGTTCTTTGAGCTAAGAGAGAACTGAGTTTTGTGCTCTGCTGCAGGGTTTTGGATATGCTGGCAGGCACTTGGAGCTCTTTGCAGGCTTAGCTCCTGGAAATGGTCCACTGTGTTGGCAGAGCTGGGTCGCCTACTTTGCAGCCAGCTCAGCCGCCAACTGTCAGGTCACTGGAGGTTTCTGTTCCTCTAAAGCATCTTTCTTGCAGCCAGCACAATGCATGGCTGTGTTTTTCCCACTTGCTTCATTAGCTCTTTGATTAAACTACCTGTGATAGTAAGACCGGAAAAGGAGATCCGTGTTTTCGTTAATAAAGTGGTAACTGGGAGCTAGGCAGAGCATCTGGTGGATGCTGGTTGTGTGGTGCAGCTGGGATCCTGTCACATGGAATCCTGCTACCCACCCTGACTTCTTCCAGCCCTCCCCTGACTTCTGCAGCTGTCCGTGGCGTGCTGCTGATGCTCCCACCAAACGCTGGAGGGCAGAGGATGAGTTCTGCTCTACTGAAAAGCAAGACCACTAGCAAACTTCCCACAGCCACAGTTAACCTAGGAAAGAAAGGGCCGCCAGCTCTGGTTTGGACAGCTGGGATTTTCTGGCCTGTCCAGATTCCGGGCAGTGATGCAAAAGCCTGTGCTGTCCTCCATGGGTGTTCAGATTCAAAAGAAACCTGGGAGCAGAAATCAAAGCAGGTATTTGTTTCTGGTTTGTTTGACCAATGTGATCAGAAAGGCGGTGCTGCCCGCAGCGTGGCCGGAGCTGGTGGCGGGCGGTGGCAGATTGCCTCCCCCCATGGAATGGGCAGGAGGAGCCAGCACCAGGGGCTGCCTGCTGGAAATCCCAGAACAAGAGATGTGATGCGGACACCAAGTTTTGTTAAGCTGAAAGAAAGCCTTATCAGATGGCGGGTCTTTTATGAATCACCTCTGTCTGGCAGGCTGCAGCTCATCCGGGCTGCTGGCATTTCGAGTAGTGATATTTAAGCAACAATTTTTCTTTTTCTTCTTTTCTTTCATTTTTGCTCTTTGAAGTGTCTTCCTGAGATTTGTGATGGGGCACCCCTAAAGTCCCTCCTCCCCCTCATCCAGGCCAGACTTGGGGGAGCTTTTTGCTCCTGATGCAAAAGGATGAGAAAATTGTCAGCTCCCATGATGAGACTCATAGCAGTTTGTCTTCAAAACATTCAGGTGCTAGGACTTTAGGTAGGCACAAAGCCCATGTGAGTACTGCTAAGGGAGGAGTCGTGCCTGGGAGACGTGTATAAACCAGATCACACACACATAAGGTCCGAGCCTGCATTTGCTCTTCCCTCTGTCAGTGCATTAACATGATTCCACTTGCGCCCAAAACGGGAAAGCAGCTTAAAAAAGGCATTTGAAAAATAAAGCAGGCAAATAATCAGGCTACAGAGAGGAATGTGTCTGGTTTTTTTAAGGTGTATTCACAAGTTAATTCAGGTAGGAAATTATTCTGACAGGTAGAGAGTAAAGTTTACTCCTGTAGGCTGTTTGTGCTTTATTTAGGGCTTAAATGAAGCGCAAAAGCTCATGGAAAAAAGAAAATTCTTCAACGTGGAAGACAAGCCTGTGGAGGTGAAATGTGGCTAATCCAACGCCACCTTGCCCCCAGTGATTTCGACTGCTGCCTGAGAGCAGAGCAAGGGGCTGGCAGCCCCTGTTAATCCAGCCCATGGTGTGCTCAGGGACTGGGGTCAGAAAGCTGATTACTCCACTACCTCTCTCCACATAAAAATGGACTCTTTTAAGCTTGCCTGTGTATGCTTCAGGGTGCCAGGCTCACAAGGAGGACAAAACACCCCTTGGAAAGACACATGGTTGTTTTCAAAACCATGCACTTCTGTCAGCGGGGTTATCAGCAGCCAGAACTGGGACAGCACTGGACTTCTGGTAGCTGCCAGAGTACTTTTTAATGTGTGGTTTTCCCCTCAAATGAGTAGTTTTCTGGTTTTCCTATGGTTGAGACATGGATACAAGCTATGCACCTTGCACTTACATTTTAATGTAGAAATGTTATTGCTGAGTCTGAGGTAATTACCTGGTTGTTCCTTTTACTGCATGTAATTACAACAAAATTCTACAGGGATAGTTTATAGCAACTCGGTGTGAAAATAAGGTACTTGAAAGCAACGGTTGGGTTAGGTGATGTTTATGCTTCTTTCGCTCTGAACAAGCTTTGAAAAGAACCATACTCACATCTACCACGTGCTAATTAGCTTCCGCTAAGAAATTTTCATGGTGAACACACAGGGTTTGGTCCCAACATGTTAGGATGCAGCTCTGCTTCCCTGAAGTCTGATGGGCAACCAGCTGAGAGAAGCTGAAAGCTGACTTCCTATCCATGAGCTAGGAGGCACATTATTCTCCTTCCTCATCTTGCTGTGTGTCTGGGGCCACAGTAGCTCCTGCATTTTAGGCTGGCACACACCAGGTAGAATTTATCCCCAGGGGTTTTCCTGAAGCCAAATTTTCACAGTGTCTTGAGCAAGAACAGCATTGCACCTTCTATAGCAAATACCTAAAATGAAAGAAAACTGAAGACTTTTCCCTACCACACTGGGCCACATCCTTTTTTTTCTGCCTCTCTGTATGTACACATCAGATTGCACTGCTTAGCTATGTTTGCATTGCTTGGCTATGCATGGAGAATCTGGCTGCCTTAGCTGATGCTTAGCTGCCATTTCAGTGGCTAGGCTTCCTTGCTTCTTACCTTTGTGCTCTATCTACTCAACCAGACATAAAGGGTTTAGTGGGATTGTTAGCAGAGGTAATGGAGAGAGTCCCGTTGATTAGAACAGGACCTGAATCAGACCCTTCATTTTTCCTGGCTGTCACATGGGACACATGTATTATTCTGGCCTTTTTTTTTTTTTTTTTTTCTTCTTTCATCAGAATTCACCACGGACATTTTTTCCATCATTATCTAAGAGTTTGTGGAAGAAAAAGTTGCATTTTAAAAAGTGCCTGCCTTGCTGCAATTTATTCCACTCACTGTTTCCTGATTCTAGCTGTGCCCTCTTGCTCTAGCAGGGTTATAGAGGTTGAGTTTCCCCAGCACTAAGTAGAGAGAAAATCTCAAGGTGATCAGGAGCCGTGTATGTAATATTCTTAATTGTCCTGTGCATCATTAAAATGTTCACGCATTTCATGTACTTCAGACTGAAAATTGCCAATTCAGCTTTAACAGGTAATTACAGGAGTGACCAGGCATTCACATGGCACCTGTGTGCTCATTGGAGATGACAGATGGATGTGCCTGCACCCGATTCATTGTTTTGTATTTCCTTTCTGGAAGGCTTATGTGTTATCACTGTGCAAATGAACTGGAATCCTGCCCTGGGCCTGACTGCTCTCGAAAGAAAAAGGAGGGGAACAAAAGCGCACCCCATGTGGCCCCCAGCAGCTACCTGGGGTGGGCACCCGAGGCTGAGGAACAACCAGAGGCTGCCTTGGCTGTAGAAGGGCTGCTCAGAGCTTGGGAACAGGAGCAGAGGGGACAGAAAGTGCAGCCCCAGGGGACGCAGAACAGAGGTGGCTGCGAGCCCTCTGCGCTGCGTGGCTCTCGGCCCTCGCGTGGGCCACCGGGGCTCCTAACACACAATCAGTCAGGCACAGGCAGCTCTTGTTGAAAGTAGGGCTCCCTGAGGTTCCCAGCATTCCTGTCCCCAGATTTTGAGCTGGCATTAGGAGCTTCACTGCTTCCATCACCTCCTGCCCTCCGCATCAGGGCGCAGTCACCACAGGTAGTGTCATTTTGGCGTGAGGGTGACGAGTTGAGTGCTAACACTGGAAACTCGTTGCTGACTGCTCTGGGAAATGCATTGCCTGTATTTCTGTATTAACGTAGATTTTGCAGTCCATTTAACAATTTTTTTTAAGTGTCTTCCTTTTAAAGAGGTCTATGCCTTTTCTCTAATATTATAGTGGAACAAAATCTTGGTCAAGTGGAACAGATATATTCAAACCACTGTGTCTAAGGGAATAAAATTCTCTCAAGAGAGAGGAAGAAGATGTGGTTGGCTCCCCTAACTCTTCAGGATCAGATGAGCTGAAATCTTGACCACAAGGTCTTAGGTTGACCAAATCCTCCATGTTTGTAGGAGTCAGAAACTTTCAGAGATTACGCAAAAATATAAACTGGCCCCATACATGGGCATTCATCACACACCCAGATGACATGAGGATGTTTTAATTAAGTTACCAAAAAATGTGCCATGATTTCAGTGGGAATTTGTACAAGTACAGATGTGAGTCACAGGTGTGAAGCACAGCCATTCCCTGGCTTGCAGGAAAGGTGTCGTCATAGGCAGTAGCTCTGGAAGTATCCTCAACTGATCATCTCATCCATCCTCCTCAACCTGATGGGAACAACTATAGTTAGACTGTCCCTTGCTCAGACCTTGCATGGAGCAGTCTCAGAAGCCACCTCTGAGCACACCGGCTTCATTTCAGAGCAGCCTGTTACAGCCCACAGTAATTATTAGAAGTTGGGGGGACAAGATCTCCTAATATCTAACTTAAATCTCCTTTGCTGTAAATTATGTCAATTATTTCTTGTCTCAGGAATAATGGATGTGGAGAACAATTGACTATCCTTCTTTTTATAGCAGCCTTTTTTACATTCCTTTTCGTATCAGATGAGTAGTCTCCTTTCAGTCTTCTCTTTTCCTAAGTAAAGAAATTTCCATTCCCCTAAGCTCACCACAGAACTATGTTTTCTAAATCTCGTCATCCTTGCAGCTCTCCCTCGGACTCTGCAAAGGTGGCTGTCCCTTCTTAAATGCTCTGCTGGAGCATTTCTCTGCATAAAACCAGAGCAGCATCAAGCAGAGTGGGATAAGAATGCCTTATAAATGTGTCAAAATGTGGGGGAATAAATAGGCATTGGACTAGCCAAAATATTGATTTGTTTTTTTTAAGCTCCGAATAAAACTGGAATTGAAGCTTCTAAATTTCTTCGGCATTGCACGCTTTCTCTGCCAGTTGTCCTGTTTTGACCTTACCTGTCCCCAGGAGGTTTGTACTGGCAACTTCTATTGTATTATAACAATCTGGTCCTGGTTAATCAATGCACAAAGCTCTCAGTCTCTACTCGGCTACATGTCTGTGTTTCCTCCTCTAAATCATTCATGCTTTCTCTGTGTTGGTGTTCAGCCACTCCACTAGTAAAACTTCTGAGAAAATTGCTTACCCTCTCTGTCAAAGGGTAACATCTTGCATGTTTCTGCATCTTGTAGGTCTGAGTTTCCTCTAAGTAATTGCTCTTACGCTGCCTTGGAATTCAATTTTAAAAAGCCTTAACCTAATATTTAATCAGCATTGGCAGCAATAGGCCATTCATGGGGTTTTATGTCCTGTGGGTAAATAGCTTGTTCCCTTCATTGTTCATTAAAAACAAATGCAGTTTGCACCTTTTGTCTCTCCTCTTAAAAAACAAACAAACAGACAAACAAACAAACTTTACTATGTTGCCCACCAGACAATATTTCATTATTTATTGTTTAACTGCTGTTTCATACTTGGCATAAAAGATGTAAAATGGGGTGGGACTACTGGAGGAATAGTTATCAGTGGTGAGGGGCAGAAGCAGACCCAAGACAGCTGTGGCAGTGCCATTTCTCACCCGGCGGCGCTTGGTGACATTGGCTGTGACAGCAGAGCCTCTCAGCCAGCACGGTGAGCCCTCACACCATGGAGCACTTGGAATGGCTCCTCTGTGGTGCTGCACCACGGAGAGACACCATTTCCTAACTCATTTCTGTTGTTCTGAAATGAGATCCACAGTCTGCGGGCGCGACCTCTCGAAAGGAGCTCCGTGCTTGATCATCCTCGTCGTATTTAACTGGGGTTTATAGTGTCCACTTGAGTCTACTGACACAGTGGGTGAGAAAATAGAGAATTAATCTTCTATCACATTCCCTTCTGTGGAGAAATTTCCTAATTAAACATAGCAGAAAATTACTTTAAAAGTATCAGGAGGAGGGGGGAAAAAAATCTTTCCTCTGTTGTGAGCATGGGCAGTATTAATTGAGAAATTGTAATTTATTCATGCAAAGCTTCTAACTGCACCTCATGTTCACAGTGGTTTTGCTAACATGGAACTAGCTTTGCCCCTAACAAGGACTTGCGTTAGGAAAATAGAAGAATGTACTATAATAACTGTTTTGCTTCTGGTGGGTTTGCTTCAGCTTTTCTGTTCGTATTTATCGGTGTTTCCAAATTTGAGAAAAATCCCTTGATAATTGCCTCCTCTCTAAGATCTTCTCACTGTGACAGTTGTCACACACACTGAGAATTTCCCATTTTAATATTCTGGTCTATTAGCTGCTAAGAGCACAGATAAGATAACGAGAAATGAAAGTCCCTTTTTGAAGCATTTTTGTTTTAAAATGACAACTTTAAATGTATTACTCTGTTTAGAAAGAAAAATCTGAGTGGATGGCATGATGGGTAATGATATGTAAATGACCATTCATGCATGAAAATCAGGGTCACAGTTGAATGTATTAAGCAATGACTGATATCATCATTATTTTGGATTTTGCATCTGAAGAAGGGGGGGTTGCAGATATCAAGTGACTTGCATATTTAAAGAAAACATTAATGTGCATGTAGAATGAAGAATATTTATGACATTTTTGCATTAAGTATTCTAGTGTTACGCTGTTTGGGCTTAAATAAGGTCAATATGCTGGGTTGATGCTTTTTATATTATGTCTGTCTCTCACTTTGGCAGACCCTCCCTTCCCTTGTTTGTACAGGATGCCATCAGAGTGCCAAGTTTGTAATGTCAATTCTTTTCATCTCCCTATAATGCATTTATCTACAGAAAGCTGCCTCTTGCTCACATGGGGGAGAGCTCAGGGAAAACCAGTTGCTCACATCATAAAAAAAATACATAAAAATTCACCATGGCTGTGATGCCTTTGTCACTCTTGGGTTTACAGGCGCTTGCCACATCAGTGGGATGGTGGGGAAAAGTTGATGCTGCAGGTCTGCTGGAGTTCTGGGGGTTATTGCCCTGGAGGTGACAGTATAACTCACTCCTTTGCTTCCCAGCCAGGGCTCTGCAGCTGCTCTGCTTTCAAAGTGCTTCTTTCATGAGGAGACTGAAATAAGGAGAGGACGACTTGAGAGGGGGATGTTTTCCTGTCTCATTTTGTGCTGTGAACTTTAAAGGAAAAAGAAAATTCCGTTTTGGAATGCAAGAAAAATAAGCTCCTGTTATACAATATCTACACTAACAGGTTCCTTGTATCAAAGGCAGAAAATAGCTGTGGTACTAACTAAAATTAATGCATCTTGAGTTTGGAGAACATTATGCTGAATGTCCATGATACATTCTCTGTCCCCTTCAGCAGTAGCATATGATCAATTTTGCTACTCTGTCCTTACCTAATTATCGCTGTCGCTAATGAAGGGAAGTAGAGAAAAACATGTCTTAGTAGGTTAATAAGCCATCCAGAAAATTATATTAGCATGATCAATCCTTAATGATTATGGTTTCTCATAATATTAGATCACCTGAAAGGTGTTTTTGGCGGAAATGTGAGGGGCAGTACGTATCATTTCGCAGCCATTCTTCCAGGAGTGCTCAGTTGGTGTTTGGAGAGAAATTCAGTCTAACTTTGGCTCAGGAGTTTTGGCTGCTCTCACAAACATTGATTTACTCAGTGGAACTGGCTTATTTTATCATGCAAGGATCTGGAAGGGCAGCAGGTATGGGGGATTTTCTGCTTTCCCTCCTTCCACAGATATTTGTGAGCAGGCGGTGTGCACATTTAGTGTTGCTTTTCAGAAGTTTTGGGGAATATGCTGTCAGTCTCAGATCAGTGTGACCGCCTTCCAGCTGGCATTTCCCCCCTTCCTCTCTCCATGATCATACACCTTCATTTGCAATCTAGTGTCTGGATCTAGCATCTGTCAGGATTTCTTTCATTTATTTGGTTTTTTGTCGTTGCTTCTTCTTTAAGTGCCCATGTAGCCACTACTGCAGCATCCTCAAGAAATGTTTGTTTCAAGGAAAGCATTTCTCTTAGAGCATGTCCAAAGAATTAAAGCAAATAGCAGAGGGTAACGATCCTCAAACATCAGACTCATCAGACTCCTTTTTTTTATTTTATTTATTTAAAGATTTCCCCCAAATTAAACTGAATCACAGTCCTCCCTTTTAATTTGTTAATTACACTTCTGCAATGGTA
Source organism: Tichodroma muraria (assembly GCA_013390105.1). NCBI lineage: Eukaryota > Metazoa > Chordata > Aves > Passeriformes > Sittidae > Tichodroma > Tichodroma muraria. The sequence continues at coordinate 117,169 of WAAG01070234.1, read as the reverse complement.
ATGCAATCAGTGAATATAGCTAAAGTGTTTGTGTGTGGGAATCAGTATTAATGAGAAAGAGCATATTTGCAAAGTGTGATTTGTATCAGCTGTTTGCCTTGTGTTTGTCTGCTGGGGTAAGCCTGCTCTCAACTGGACCCAGCTCAGCCAAGGAGGGCCAGCTGCAGGAAGAGAAAGGGAAGAGTACCTCCAGAACAGTCATTCCTTATAGTCCCTTTCACACTTCTCATACTCAGGGAATGTAGGGGCAGGGTGCACTGCCATTTGGGACAGGGGATTGCCCCCATTTTGGGCAGCAGGGCTCTTGGAGGGCTTGAGCTCAGCCGCTGTGGTCCCCTGGCCAAAGCAACAAGCCAGGACTTTTGCAGCCTGCCTGCCCCAAGTGACTTCACAGGTGACAAAACCCTGAGCGAGCTCATAAAGGTTAATCACGACTAAGTGAGAATGAAATCTGGCATTTTCCTGCTGGGCTTCCAATTTTCTGTATATGCAGTGTATTGAAGCTAAGTGAGATTAAATGTTTAAACCTTTTGTGCCATATGGCTCCCCCTATATCATAAACACGTCTGTAAAATTATACTCAGAAGGGCGACATTGTTGTGGTGTAAATGGATTCAAATCCATGCTTTCCCACTGCTTCAAACTCAAGGCTGAGTTTGAAGTGTCACACTCAGCCTATTTGTCCTGTTACTGGAGATCTGGGAGGCTCTTTCTCCCAGTCATGTAAGTTCTGGGCAACAGCACAAAATTAGATCTCCAGTTTATTCACAGACCAGGTTCATGGAGGCTCCTGCTCCTAAATCCTGGCCACCCTTGCAGGAGTGGATGTGCTGCTCATTCATAAACTGCCTTGCCTTTCTGCCTAGGTTATCAGCAGTGCTGCCAGTGTTTCTCATGGATTTTGTGCTGTGAACACAACTATTCCACTGCATAAACCATAAACCAAGGAGTGCTTTAAGCCAGTACTCATGCTTTGCCTCAACCTGCCCACTAATAATGGGAATAAAAGGGAAAAAAATGGCTTGATATGGGTTTCTTTCCCACTTGTCCTGAAAGATTGTCTTCCTACCAGATATTTTCATGCAATTAACTGATGCCATATGTTTTCATGTTTGTTGAAGAGTAGGGTTATGTAAAAGATAGGATCTATGTTGCATAAATATTGTATCTCCTCTGGCAAGACTTGGAGGCTTTGCAGCTGCCCTTGTCTCAGCTTCTGGCAAGTTCTTTAGGTGCCAGCACTCCTGTGCACCCCAAGCTGCAGCAGAGACCCAAGGACTACCTACCTCCAGCCTTGGGAAAGCAGAAATACCTTCAGTTTGTCAGGGGGGATGTCTTAACAACTAGCTCTGAGATGCATTTTTGCTTTGTTCTTGTTTTTAAAGGGAGTTTTCACAGGGAAAGGAGCAAACTCAGGGATGAGCCCTGGTTGTACAGTTTGGAGGATCAGATCACTGGTGGCAATTGCAGATCAGGGAGTGCTGCTTCAGAAATACTAAATTGTGGTGTAGGAGCTGTGAAGGGGCATTGAGGATCCACCAAGCTGGTGGAGGAAGAGGCAGATAAGGAGCCATCTCCCACGGTTCTCAGTCATGAGGTTACAGCCGGGCTGAACGTGGGTTGTGACTGCCAGTTTAGGCACCCCCTGAGCTGCCCCCTTCTGAGACCCTGCTACCGAAAATGAGCTTGGCACGCTCCCACTTGATGCTTCTGAGCACCAAGGCAGCTCCAGCTCTGTGTCACGTGTGTGTAACCTGCATTAACACCACAGAAATCAAGAGAAAGGAGTATTACACGGAAGAAAAGTGGAAAGGAAGAAGACTTCTGTGTTCCTCTTGTTGAATCCAGTGATAGGTAGATCCAAGTCATTTTTACAGTGGATCCACTTTACACACCGCTGGTTATGTAAATGGGACATAAACTAAATTGGAATTTCACTTGTACCGGCACTCCCTTCCATTGCCAGAGTGATTTTACAGCAGCTTTAGTGTAAATTAAAACCAGGACCAGTGTCTGCCATCCACATTTTAGGATTTAAAACCAGTCATTTCCCGAGATAATTGTGGTGCAGTCGAGACCAGGAGCAACTTCCCAAAAATTGGTTAATACCCTGATTTGGGTTTCTTCACTGGCTTAAATGGAGTGGCATATTATCTCCTCTATAGTCTGCCTAAAAGATAGATTTGATGTCTGCAAGCAAAGACATGAAATTGCTATAGGCTTCCATTCTTATAGCCTGCCACCTATTTGATTTATGTGATAAGTGATCTCAGATGACCCTCCAAGGCACTGAACCATTAGAGAGTTATGTTGCACAGCGATAAGAAATCTTCAGAGATACCTAAATCTTCTTTTACCACTGGGAGTTTCATCTGTTCTGGAATAAAGAACATTTTTATGTATGATGTTGCTATCTTGCTAGCCATACTAATATTCAAAAGGATACACAGACTTAAATCAATAGCAAAGTGACAAAGATCTTAAAACTGAAGTAGTCACCAAGTGGATGCCAGACAGCTCTTTTAGGTTTTATCTTTGTTCCTTTCATTCTGTTTCTTGAAAGATGAGTAGCTGTAAGGGTTCACATTTAAGACTTCTGTTAATCTTTCCACCAGGTAGGAAGCTGGAAAAAGCACCCTTTCAGTGTGGAAAGCCCTGGAAAGTCACATCACCCATTTGGGACTTGCTTATTTTAGACTTTGCGAAACCATGGCTTTGGTTATATTTTATTTTTCCCCACTGAATTTCTGTAAATTCAGTGATGTGGGTTCCTCTCTGCCTAGGATGAATGAAAATGCTCAGAACCTCAGGTGGGATGTGAATCCTTGGCAGAGGTCAGGGAAAGCACAGATGGGGAAGTTTTGTGGTTTATGTCCAACTGTAACACCTTGTCCTACAGGGGAAGGCAGCGCTGCCTCGTACTCCTCTAACTGAGCCTACATCTCATGCAGTATTTCTTGACAGAATTTGTAAGTGCCATGTTCCAGCATGTATAGAGTCCATACATTCCATCCATGGAATTCCATCCTGGCCTACTCCACTTGTTTCTGGCACATAGGACCAGCCAGCCAGAAGCAGCTCACACTTGACTCTGCTTCAGGGTAACCTGTGATGGCCATTTTCTGACAAATAAGAAAAGCGTTAAGACATTGGGCACTTTCCTGGGCTGCAGCTTCCTACCTACCTTGACACAGTGCTGAGGTTTAATTATCTGTGTGGCCAGGCAAGTCAGCCTGAAGGAGGAATCAGACATCATCCTTTTTTATTTCTCCTTGATCCTGAAAAATCTTCCGGTCCTTGCAATTAGGGCTATAGTAATTTCCTTCCAGGCTCTTTAAAATAATGGCCTTGATTGGTGACCCGTGGCATTGCATCCTCCCAGCTGTGGCCATGTCCACTTGGTTATTTTGTTCATCTTGTCGTGCATATCGAAATACATAAAAGCAGGGACTGATGCCACCAAAGCTTTGGCAGCATTACAGGCATGTTTTTACAAAAAGATGTACCTATTTCTCGAAAATTCTCCTCTAATGAAGTGAGGTATCTCTTTAAATTAATGTAAGGCAGAGATGAATAGTCCCCATGTGCTATTTTGGCTTTTTACTCAAAACTGTTTATGAGGGGAAGCTCTTGGCGAAATTAAATGAGCTTACTCTTCCTCACACTGGCAAATACTGTCAGTGCTGGTCATCATACACCTTCATAAAGGTGCTGGCACCTAAATCTGCAGTGCTGGAAGCCCACAGACACCAGGCAAACGTCAAATTTTGTAGGGGGACCACACAATGGTGCAATAACCACAGCTATTCCATGTCAACATTCAGAAAGCTTACAATAGGGTTTTATTCAATGAGCCATTCCTTTTGAAACGCCATTAGAGATATTTGCTAGGGGAAACTGGCCTCAACTAACCGCATTTAACTTTTTATCAGACACACTGTGGGAGCAGCAGGAATATGCATGAGACAGCAACAAGCAAGTGGTGTTTGTTTAGAATAAATACACTTTGAGTTAGAGTTGAATCTGTTCCCTCCTGGCCACCGTAGTAGAAATGCAGACAAGTCCCTGCAGAGGTCTCTGGAGGGTCATGGCCTGGCTTCAGACACGGATGCTGCAGGAGACCTTCAGCTGTGCCTGCCCGAAGGAGAGAGCTGCAGGTGCAGAGGAACAGCACTGTCCCTGTGAAACCATTCCCATCCCATCCCATCCACCCTTAGCCATGATAAGTGAGGTTCAGATGGTGGGAATGCTGCCCATCTCGCCTGGGAAGACCCTCGAGCCCCCGGGCCGGGTGACAGCTGGAGAAGGTGATCCCTTAAGTTTTAGCTTTCATATTTTCCAGATTCTGTACTGTGTTAGCATACAACTCTTAACTTCATATAAAGTGATAGCAAGTTCTCTTCACAGTTTAGACAAAACGATCCTTTTCCAGCCTGAGAACCAAGGACACCGTTACAGCTTCAGGCCCAAAAAGTCTAACCAGCAAATTGAGGAGAGCAATCTGGGAGGACGGGACTTTATAACCTGAAGCTGTGATTGAACAATTAAACCCAATATGTAAATGGACCAAAACTTATAAAAGCGTAGAAACGTGTGACCCATCGTCCATCTTGGGTGGAACCACGGCCAGGCTCTTGTACTGCCCAAGGTGTATCCTTTGAAGGCCTTTTTAATAAATACCTACTTTATTCCTTTAACACCGTCTAGCCTGTATCGTGGGTAGCCTCCCAAGGCATCAAAGGCTTCCGAGGTTCCCGAGGTGTTGAGCCGGGCCTAGCGAGGGGCGCGTGGGTCTGCGTGGGCCCGCGCCTCTCCTCACGGCAGCGGCCGCCATCCGCAGGGCTGGCAGAGCTGCTCCGGAGAGCGCCCCCGGAGAGCTGGGCGTGGCAGGGAAAAGGAAGGAGACCCGAGAGAATTAGAAGGCATTGCAGGAAGCAAGACTGGAGGTAAAAAGAAAAGGCAGAGAAGCAGTGCTTAGTAATAATGTGAAACAATTTTTGTACTAGTTATTCCCCAAACTCGGGGCGCTCCCAGTTTTCTTGCCCTGCGAGACTCTATCCAGGGCAGAAGCACAGCCTTCACCCACGAGGAGTGGGCAAACTCAGCACGGGGCTGTGCACAAGGGTGAGCTGCCCCAGAAGTGCTGCGTTCCTGTCTGACAGCAACCCAGCATTGGACTGAAAAATCATGAATCAGCCTTACAAAAGTAGTTTTTAAAAATTATAAACATGAGAGATCCTGATGTTTGTTATACTCGCAAGCATTTTCTCCACTGCTCTAAAGCTTAGGCATACCTTTCAAGACAAATGTATACATGGAAGCCGAGATCCTCATGCATTGAGATAATCCAATTGGTTATGTTTTTTAAGGAAAAAAAACATAAGATGAGAATCACAGTGTAAATATGAGAGCTGAAAAACACTGCAAATTGAGTTTGACTGGCATCAAAGCAGTGCCAGGCTCTATCTACATGGTCTTTAGCAATAAGATAAGAGCATATTTTATCAGCAATCTGAGCTGGCTGGGTGCATCTAGTTCCTCCTCAAAAACCCTGCTAGTTATTTACATCATGCCAGAGTCATCCCATTAACCTTTTCCAGCACTTGGCTGAGAGTGGCGACACGGAGGTATCCAAGGATGGGACCTGAGGCAGTATAAACCCTGAGAAAAGGGTGTCTAGTTTCCCAGGCAGCCAGCTCAGGTATGGCACAGCCCCAGTGCTGTTTAAATCCCTGCCCATGTAGCAGAGAGGGGGTTTCAAGGACTCATCTGTGGTGCTATGGAGAAACCATCAAAGGCACGTTGGTGTGAAGGAGAATATTTCAGGTCTCCTTAAGTTCTGCGTTGGGTCCTGAGCTGGGCACAGACACTGTTTTCCCCTGCAATAAGTAATTTCCCCAGAGTGTTTATGTTTGTGAGAGAGGGCAAATTTGTATTTATTGAGATGGAGCCAGCCGGCAGGAGTAAAGCAGCGCAAGGCACGTCAGAGTTTGAATTTATTTCCAGTACTGTAGGCCATTTTCCTTTCATTCTGACAGTAATGCCATTCTGAGCCTCTGCCAGACTTTGAGGGCAGAGTCATTGGCGAGTTGACCCCCTGCTTCGCACCCTTCATTTTTCTCACTTTGCAGGTTTTCACTGAGCTAATGCTTTCAGGAAAAAAGGCTTATTGATTAGATTGAAGTTGCTTGCAGCATCTGGGCTTTTATTGGTGCAGTTTGTGAAGTGTTGTTAGCCATCCGGTAGTGCAGGTAGTGCTTGTTCTCACACATCTAGTAAATTCTGCTGGCTTCTCTGTCCTGCTTGCTTAGAGCTTTCTCACTTTATCCACTCACCTTCTCTCCTGCCCAGAGCACTCCTGTTAGGACTGAAGCATGTGGCAAGATCTCAGTTGATCTGAAGAGCATCCACCTCCCCTACATTTTAATTTGCACATTGTCTTTCATTCTGGAATACAAAAATGGCCATCATCTCTCATCTCCATGTGATTTTTTTTATTACCTAGATTTTATAGCTGAAAACAAGCATGTATCCTGTTAGGATGAGCTAGAGCAAGCCTTTTTTTGAAGTTTTTCTTTCAGCAAAGATATCCCACCATGAGGAGTCAAGTCAGAATCAGGGGCGTGATGAGCACGTGTCTGATCGCATCGATCAAAGGAAGACTACATAAGAGTAGTCATAATTCATAATTCATTATAGTCATATTTTGTATATTCAAGCATGTAGTGATGTTTTATATTGTTTCTTTGTTGTGTTCTCCAGTGTAGTTGAAATATATTGAATAAAGATTGTTATAACAGTCCTAAAAAGCTATGTGAAGACTGAGCTGAGGCTTTCTTGAGTTTGCGCTATTACCTTCAGAGGCTAAGTGTTAGCAAGGAAAAATTCAGAGATCTGTGTCTAGCCAGTGTTACCACCTGATTGTCTCTCACTCTCATGGCTCACCAGCTACTCTTCCCATACCTGCTTACTCCTCACAGTATGATCTGTGGGGCAAAGTCCGTGTATGTCCCCTGTGGCACTCTGTGTACCAGATCAAGATGCCTGTTCCTAACCATCCCACTTGAGCCACTTTTCTGGAAATTGCAAGGAATTTATTGCCATCCCGGCTTTGCCACTCGTCAAGCACCTTGGGAAGACACTGAGCAAGGGTTATTCAGAAGCTCAAGCACAGAGATTTTGATGTCTATGTTTTAAAACCTCTAAACCACCGGTCCAGCTCCTAATAGAGCATGAGTCTGGGAAGCTGTGTGGGTAAAGTCCTAGCATAACCTTTTGGGGTTGTAGCACCTACAGAAGACTTAATTCGAAGAGATTAAGTGTAGAGAGAAACTAGAGATGTCTACAGTGGGAGTGGGCAGTTTTGGGGCTTTTAGTTTTCTCCTGATGTTACAGGAAATAAGCACGGGGTCAGACCAATCTACTGATGATACTTTCAATCTGCTTTTTTTTCAGCTAGGGAAACAGTAAAATGCCTCAGAAATGGTTTCTTTCTTATGGGACCTGCAAACAATACAGACATTCTTGAAATCACAGCTATCTGATCTGAGCACTGTGAGAATGCCAGAGAAGGACCAAATGGTTAAAACAAGAGCTGTTGTGGTTACCACAGTCCATTGACTCTGTAAATTGTGTGTACTGCCTTCACAGCTGAGAATTTATATTGCTTAGGAGATTGACGTAGTCTCTGAAGTGACTTTCAGATAATGTTAGTGACCTTCTAACCCTTGTTAGCACATTTCTTTGGACTCTCAGAGTTGATAATCTTGCTAATACAAATAGGAATTTGCAGCTTAACATTTCTCAGTTGCGTGAGTAATAAGTGGCGGGCTTCAGTGATTAGCCTCCCTGGGCCCCTCCTATGTTCCTGCAGGGCCTTGGTGTTAAAACCTCACTAGTTGCTAATGTGAAAACTACCTAACATGCATGAGAAGAAGGCTCATTCTTTGTTTTAGAAGAGGAATCCAGAAACTAGATTATTTTTTGCTAACAATTTTTTGCAGTTGGGTTAGAAAAGAAGTGCAAATCAGCAAGTGCAGTGAGGGGAAAAAAGGAAGAGTCACCTTAGAAAATAAGCATCCACTAGTCCTCAAGGTAGAAAGCAGCAGGAAATATTGGGAAGATAACTCGTTGTAAGATGTCTGATTTATCAAAGCACTTATCTGCACAGCATGGAGAAAACAAGCCTTGTGTGTGTCAGTTCTGGGTGTGGGTGCATATGCCAGTGGATATGTTTGTGTAGGGAAAGAAAACACACCTTTAAGAAATGTAAAGAATAATGTTACCTGTGTTGCTGACAACAGAAAGAGCATAAACAGGCAATAAACAGCTGTCTTTTTTAGTAAGGACTGCTGCACATTTGCACATTTAATGACAATGTGCACATTGACTATGGAAAGCTGGTCACAGGGCTTCTTCAGAAAAATATGAAGGAGTGACCTACTATTTTAAAGTAGAAATTCAGAACTGCAATGTGCTGTAGAGTGGAAGATCTTCTCCAAATCACTTACTTCTCTTCAACATGCTCAGCCTTTCAAATGCCTTTTTTAATGGTTTAAGTAGCTATTTCACTTATTCTGTGATGTAGAACCATATGAGGTCCCCAGCCAAGTGACACGTGCTGGGGATTTATGAATAGAAACATTACAGGGAGGAAGAAAGCAGGGCATATGTTTTAAATTAAAAGGAAATGCAAGGGAAGTGATTTGCAAAATAACAAAATAAAGAAATTAAAGCTCCATTCCATAAAGTATGTATTCTCACCCTCCTGAACTGGAGCAATTGTCATGTTTCTGATAGGTGAGGAATGCTTGGCTGTCGTAAGAAGTCATCTGCCCATAGGTCCCATAGTCACTCGTTACATTTCCTGCCTAATATCTTAACCACTGGAAATCCCCTGCCACAATTGGCTGTCAAAGTTATCTCCTCAGTAAAAGAGATTTCTATATTTAAAATGTAAATGAAACATTGCAGGCCTGGATGCAGCTGCAGGAGGTGGGGAGGATCAGGAGGCTCGCGGTGCTGTGGGGCCAGAATCCCACAGGCAGCACACGGAGATGCTAATGGTGTGAGGATGTGGCACTTGGACTCCTTGTCCACCCTCGTACATGGCTTTTATAACAAGTGAGCCTACAGAGTTTCTCAGTCATTTAAGGAAACAGAAAAACCACAGCTCAGACCCTCCCTGTAGAGCCTGACAATGCAGTAGAACTGGAAAAATCCAGAGTGTGTTTTTCCTGGTTTCCCCTTTGGTTTTTTATACATGAGTTTTATGGTTATAAAGCTGAGCAAATTTGTACAAATAGAGCAAAACTCCATTTTTTTTTTTTTTTCCTTTTGAGATAATCAGATAATCAGAATGCTTTGCATAGGTGAATTTTTTTTCAGTTTAATATAGTCTAAATTCAAGTAAGACCGATAAGAAATTAATGCAGCATAGTTCATACCTAAAAATACCACGACTTCCTTTGACTGTATTAAGGCTCAGGAAAAAAGCATTTTAGATAAGTCATCTACTTTTGGTATTTCTGTGATTTCTATCACTGTAGTATCTAAGCATATCACAATATATACTTGTTTCCACATTCTCTGTTGGGAGGAAATTATATTATTCCTTTTATCATATAGTGAGAAGAATGGCAGAGGTTACATAACTTGTCCAGGATAGGGAAGCAAGTTTGTTGAAAAACAGGCATTGGAGTCACACTTGCTCTTCTAGGGGAAAAAAGCTTTTTCTCCTCAAACAGCTTTGTGAAAGCCTGGGATTCTCGTCCTTTTTTGAGTAAATAACAAAAGCAGCTTACTCAAAGTCAGAGCGCTCTGACACAAAAGCCTCTGGTAACAGCCTGGATGTACATCAGGCAGATGATTTGTCCAGGGGATGTCACTGGGGCTACCAGCACACTCCAACGTGTCCCCCAGCTTTGGTGGGTTGCACCCAGGTATGGAGAAGCCTCACCACGGTGCTGTCTCCAAATGCAAGAGAGATGGCACTGCAGAGGCTGTTTGTGCAGATAACAACATCAGTCAGAGCTGATTGATGCTTAAAGTCTGCATTGGTTTAATAACTCTGCGACTGGCAGAAGGATATTGCTAGGTAGTGTCTTGCTGGAGTGTGGCATCTTTCAAAAGATATCAGAGGCTGTTTATACACTTCAGTAGAAACATAGATAGTGTTTCTTTTGGGTCTTTTAACAAACCTTCTTCTTGGTGCCTACCTTAGTGGTCTCTTTCTGTCTCTCAGTACTCAGCCGTCAGTATTTTTTCTCGGTTCTCTTACACAGGTATTTTTATTTTCCTTTTAGTCCCTTCTTGTTTTTGACTTACGGGCCAGGTACAAACCTTACACAATCGCAGACATCAGCATTGACTTTCCCCTGGTTTCAGATTTAACCTATGCTGAGATTGTCCTCTCCTCTGGACAGCGCTAAATCTTCCCTGCCAGAGGTAACTAGTCCTTGGGGCTCATAGCTGTGCTTCTGCAGAGAAAAATGTTTTGCCTTTGGAGTGGGCTAGATTGCACCACAAGGCAGGTAATTTCCAAACATTTTCAAGGAAAGCATCCCCTTGGGGCCATCTCAAGGCCTTCACAGGTAAAGGACACGAGGCAGCATGTGATGCTATCAATGCCTCTCCATTACTTTCCCAGGGAACAAAGCAGTAAGGCTCAGTGGGGACACGACCTTCCTGGGCTGCGGCTTGAAGGGGTCATTGTTTAAGGGGAGAGGGAAAAGGAAGGGTTTTTCTCTGGTTTTCCTTTTAACTCTGTAATTGAGGGGATTTATCGCAGGCCAGCATGGAAGTCCTGGCCCGCTCAGGAACCCTCTTGGCCGGCTGTTGTCTTTGTGAGCAGCGCATTAAGCTGATGCAGTGAATAGATTTTTCTAGAGAGAGGTGCTTTGCTACAGTGCTGTCTTTACTAATGTACATTCTTCTGCTTTCCATCAAACAGTCAATGAAGGCTCAGGTGAAACCAATCAAAAAGAGACATCGACCTGTGACATTTGCCAGTTTGGGGCAGAGTGCGACGAAGATGCAGAGGATGTTTGGTACAGTAATTTGCTCTACTCTTCTATTTTAATGAATGTTGTATTATTTAAAGGTACTGTGGTTTGGAAAGCATTACGAATGTTAGATACTCAATTTTCTGCACCCAGAGATTAATCTCAAAGTGACTGAGGTGCTTATTACTCTGAAAAAATGTGCGAAACATTCTGGTTTATAATTTTGGAACATGCACAATTTAGACCAAGTTTAGAAACACAGTTATCCATTTTGTTGCCATTATAACTTATGTTATTCCATCTGGGGTTTTACAGCTTCATACTTCAGTAAAAATAGAATTGGGAAAAATAATTGACCTAAAGCTTTTCCAGTTAAAAAGTATCATTAGTATTATCATCATGTTAATTCATGTGTGGCATTAGAAAGGCTGAGAAATCTGTCTCGCTTTTTCCTAGTTTGCTGGAGTTGAAAACCTTGCCCTCAATTGCTTGAAAAAACGAGAGTGTACGTTTAGATGTTTTCTCAATGGAAATGGTTTTAATTTTTATTTTTTAAAAGCGGTTTCAAAATTATTCAGATTTTTTTATTTTAAACCTTAACTACATGAGCTGAAGGGAAATAATTCTATCAACTCAGACTTTTATTTTTCATTTTGCCTAGGATATATGCAAACTTATATTAAGCCAACTCTTAACTAACAATTTCATTGTGATTTTGGAACAGCCAATAGATCAAAAAGTCACTGTTCACAGAGCTATATTTCCAACACTGCCCTAATGCCATGCCTCATGTTTCTCTCTAAGTAAAACATATTTAGAGAGACAACAAAATAACCATGCAAATATCTGAGCTGTTGTCTGGGTGGTGCTTCTGGAGCTGTGGGTTAGTGGTAGCTAAAGAATGGATATGCAGACTGGAAAGTGAGGTGTCAATAAAACAATGAGGCCAGAGCTCTAGTGTGGAGAATCAGAATAGAGCAGAGAGGAGTCAATAAATGAATGGTGAACATGATAGCTGGTCCCAGTGTTGGGCAGCTGAGCCCACCCAGGCAAGGCATCCATGCTCCCTTGGTCAGGCATGGAATTAGGAACAGTCCTGCTGTTGAGTGAAGAAGCTCAGCAATATGGTCATGGTTATCCATTTGTGCTCATTTTGGTTTTTTCTTGACAACCTCTTAGTAATCAGTAATCTCTGGTTCTAGTCCTTAAAAAAAGCCCCAAGCAAACCAGCCACTGAGTCCTTGCTCTGGCTTCAGTCATCAAAGGAAATTGTGGTGTTGAAAAACAGGAGCAAGGTGCATCATGGTTATAGGTTTCAGTAATGTAATGAAATTTGTGAGTAAGAAATTGCCTAATGTTGACTTTGCTTAAGAAAATTACCCCAGGTGTTATGATTTTCATTGTCTCCTTGACTGGTTGTCCTTGAGAGCTTTGGTGGCGCAGTGTAGAAACAAAACCATGGTGAAATTAATATATCAAAATTCACAGTCTAGTGCTCATGTTTTCATAATTAAGTGCGCTTCCAAATTGGAAGGCAGGAGAAGAGAGGGGCAAGGAATAAAATTAGCTACAAGATAACATTATTAATCATAAGCACTGAGTAGCAGTGTTTATTTTTTTCCAGAAATAGCTTGGTAAAACTGCCTGATCCAACTTACCCCAGTGTTCCCACTGCAGCTTTTGCACAATCTAATTCCTCCCCTTTGGAACAACGTGGCTTTTACAGAGCAGCATAATGATGGCAAGAGCTGAGGTGCTCAGTCTTTATTGACAGGCACTCTTTCTACAGAGGAAGGTGCTTCTGGGGGCAGGAAGCAGAGAAGGGCTGGCACTGGGCAGATGCTCCCAGACAGACTGTTAGGAGAATCCAATTCCCATCCAAAAACCCACACCCCACATAAAGCCTATAAAAGGTCTGATTTGAAGTAAGCAACTTCATGTGCCATAACAACTCTCTATTTTCCTGTCCTTGCCCCCTGATTAGTCTTGGATTAGCATCTTCCTAAACAGTGAGCCTTCTGGCTGCCAGCTTTTCATTATTTTTATTTCTGGAATAAAAGTGGACCATGTATGGAGGTTGTAGATCCCTCTTCCAAATACATGTTAGTTGGATTTTCATGTTTGGCACCAGAGGCACATATTGCCCCACTCCCCTTGCCAAGAAACGTCAATTATTTGTTCACTATTTTTATGTGGATCAAGTATCAGATGTAAGCAGGGCTCCTTTACCTCCCTCACCTGACTGATGAGGTTTGTAAAATCCAAACAGGGTCAGCAGTTCCTGGTGGTCCTGGGACCTGTTATTACAGGATGTCGATCCCAGTACCAGCAGCGAATCCCTATCAGTCAGGAAGAGTTTGAGGGTGCAGGGTCAGTGCCTGATCCGCTCCAGGTGAGAGGAATTCAGGCTGGTAGCAGAGCCAGATTTCAGAGTGCTGGAGATGCAAGGCTGGCTGTTCGCCTGCTATTTCTAGGGTGCCAGAGTAGATCAGAAAAGAGAGCACAGGTGTGATATTAGATGTGGTTGGGCTGCTGATGATTTAAAATGACAATTGACATTCTTCTGCATTGTCACAGTCTATATTTTGCAGACCGTTATCTCCGGTTTAACTCTTTTTGTCTTTTTTTTTTTTTTTGGTTATTCATTGCCAGTTGTCACTCATCTAAACTGTGCTATTGTACTGTGTCACCATTATTTTTAAATCTTTTTATTTGCGTAAAACCAATCTGTTAATGGCTAGACTCCTGGGATTCTAATGGGGGGCTGGCACACAGAAAATTACTTGAAGGGGTAAGATTTGTGTGAACATTTTCTGGAAAGTACGGAGAAAAGGCAGGAAAGAAACCTCTGTAATAACAGGTTTTCCATGGCATGCAGAAGCACACATGTGTTATTATCCTATTCTGCAGTCAAGTATCATGAGAGTGAATGCATTTTGGCATTCCATTAGTGAATCTCTTTCTCTAAGTTAAAAACAAAGACTGTTCACTTGAAAGTCTTTAACATCTTGCTGCTTTAATATGTGAAAGCTTCTTGTCACTAAGAGGATCGTCTATTACTGGCATTATTCCCACCTTTAATGCATTTTGCACCAGTGGGCTTCATGAATATTTAAAGCAGGGCAGTGGCTACGCTCTTCAGCACGGGTTTGCAATCTATTGATAAATCAGACATTTGGTGTTGCTTGCTTTGGGTTTTTTGTCTGAGCTGGCTAAGGAATAATTGATTTTGTAAGACAGGGCTACTCAACGTAACACCCCGAGAGATAGACTTAAAAGAAATTGAAGAATGAGGCATAACGTTTTGAACTGTGGTGTATTGCTCAGATCTTCCAAAAAGCATCTATGAAACACTCACTGTACATAAATAGTGCTCACCAAATGGAGTGCCTGCTCTATGCTGGAATGGCTTAGTGTCAGTGCAGAACCACAGCAGAAACCTGGGTTCCAGCATTATTCTCCTTCTTATGGGCCACTGAGGAAATAAGAGCACTCCCCACACTGGACAGACCATGGTTTGGATAAATGCCGGGCAGCTGCTTCAGAGATCCACCAATATGTCAATGTGGAAGGAGATAAATAATAAGAAAGATCCTTTGGTTGAGTCTCTAGTTGGAAAATGCTGACAATCGAGAGGACAGGAGTATTTTCTTAAAACAAGATTAAAGCCTGCAAACCTCTGACTTGCAGAGTTAATCAAAATCAAAATGATGAATTGGGGTTAAATATGCATACTTTCCCTTTGAATTCCAATATCAGCAGGTCAGCCAGCAGCAGCGTGGAAGTGCAGCACCGCCCACAGTAAGATGCAGGTTGCTAGCTGGAAGGCAGACACACAGCGGTGTCTGGTGTGCTCAGAGAGCCTCCCCTACAGCCTAGCAGGGTCCAAGGAGGTGAGGAGGCCTCCTCCAGAGTGCTCTTCTGCCTGCCCCTTCCTCCCCGCTGGAGGCTGCAGGTGGAAGAGAGAGGCAGCAGTTCCCTGGCAGGAGGTGCCTACCGGTGATAAAAAGGTGGTGAAAATGCCCCTGCTGCTTCCTGCAGCTTGGCCCCACTCGCCCCAAGAACTTCTTAGCTGGGAGCAGCGTATCATGCTCTGCAATAGGCACTGTGCTCATGGTAGGAAACTTTCTTCCCTCCTCACAAGCCTGGCCCACAATGGAGGAGCCTTTTCCATTCCTTACAAGTGGACAAGGATCCCACTGGGCAGGTTCAGCTCAGGAGAGGATGCTGAAGCCCTTCTTCAGGGCCACTGATGACCCCAGGCTGGGAGCTTGGAGGGAGGCGTCCAGGCCTGGAGGAAGGAGCTGGGCTTGTTCAGTGTGTGGCTCAGCGGGGAAGAAAGGAGGGCTGGTCCCAGGCTGTGTGGCTGGGTGGCATTCCGAGTGGCATTCCGAGTGAGGCGGTGACACCTCAGCAGAATTACAGCAGGTCCCTGTGTCCTGTGCCTCTGTCCGCACGGCTGGGACTATAAACTCCACTTACCCACAGCAGACAGGCACATACACAAAAGGTATTACGAAGATGAACTCTTTCAGTCCCTCATTTCATATTTTACTGCTAATCGCTGGTACGTTTAGCTTGGGTAAATGCTCCTATAAGGCAAGTGAACAGTCAGAAGCATGTGAGGAGGGTGAAACAGCATTCCCATGCAAATAAGTGGCTCTGTACATGGGAGATATCTGTGCAAATCATGCAGCTGCCATCTGCAGCGACCCCTGCAATCAATACTGCCCCAGCAATCAATATTTATCTTTATTATAGTATAGAAAGAAAACATAAAAGAAACTAATGATTTTGCCAGCTTCTCGATCCATGCAGTAATTAGGTCAGTCAGCTTTGGGTCCCTTCCCCCTTCCATTAGTTGCTCTCAAGCAGAGCATTTGCAAACAAGATGCTGTTCTGCTATAAAGTACTAAAAGGTGGTTTGAAGTCTCACATACATTACACGGGTATTGGCTGCTTCGTGTTCAGCAGTGTGTATAATAACTATGTGTGACCTACTTGTTCCAGATGCAGAAACAACGAGCTGCTTTAACATCTGCAATGTCCCAGGCATGATACAGTAGATATATTGCTGTTTTCTGCTGCTTTTCATTCTCTTCTAGTGAAAAAGTAGATCTTTGTTCATAGCTAGGCATAACACCTACATATACATGTTGGACTTGTGCTCAAGTAAGTTCAGGAATGGAATCAAATCATTAAAAATACACAATTCTGCAAAAACTCAAATTTCTGATTAACTTGAGATTGTACCTAAGGCATGAAGTGAAGCTGCTGCTGCATAAATCTTCACATGGAGCTTAGTAGTCATGTCTAATAAGAGTCCAGGCAAGGGTTTGCAGAGGGGAGTAAAGGCCCTGCAGCACAATCTCTGCATTGCACGGCAGCAAATGACCAAGCAGGTTGCACCCTCTCACACCCATGTCATTTATCTTAGCCTCAACTTGATAGCAGAGCTACCTCCAGGGCCTGCCCAGAAATTAGCCCACTTCTGTCTCCATTACCTGGTAATGTTTCATTTGGTGCATGTTCTGTGATTAAAAGGTTTTGAAATAAAAGGAAAGCAGCTGACTTCCAGAGAAACTGTTGAGATGCATGTTGAGGTAGATGTAGAGACACCGTTCAGTGGGTTAAGAGTCAGCAATGCTGGAAAAAATGTAGCCTAAGCAACTGGAAATTAGTCAATGAAGCGTTTGCAATGAAAGACAAAGAGTGGGGAATGTTAGAAAAAGCAAGATGATCTGTATGCTACGTTTTAATTACAAAGCCTGCTCTGAAAAAGGGCCAGGTTGGGGGCTTTTATAGGAGGCTGGTCAGCCAGATCCTGCTGCCTGGAGTGTGAGAGCTGAGAAGAGAACCCAGCCATGTTTTTTTATTTGGGATTTGGGAAAAAAATGCCACATGCACAGACACAAAATTGGGAAAACTAGCGAAATAGAAAATTGTAGCTTGAATTGCTGTCCACAGCACAAACAAGAACATTGCAGCAGCTCCCACTTAGGTGAAAGATTTGGCTTATTAGAAATCAGTGTCTAGACATCATGTTAGGGTTAGAAAATAAGGTCCCCAGGTAAGCATTGCATGCATGCCATGGTTCCTGAGAGGTTTCTCTCTGGCAAGCTGCTGAGATATTGTAGGACTCTTTCAGAGGGCATTTTCAACCTAAACTGGCCTAGGTGTAAAAGTGACTTTGTCCCCAAACATAAACAGGGAAAAATCCCCACGGACTTCAGAAAGACCCTAAATCAAGCCAATAGTAGGTGTTTTTTTCCCCTTTCTCAGAAGTCTGCAGAAGGAGCCAGGAAAGGTATGGAAAAAGCAGTTGGCTTTATCTTCAGCAGCCCCGAGAAAAGCCTACAGTCTAGTTCTCCAGAGGAGGATGAGGGAATGAGCACCTTGTGTTTCTAAACTGATTGCAATACTAGTGGCCTGGCTAGAAAGTTAATGCTTGGAAAAATAATGGCTTGTTTGGCCATCTGGTGAAATTGTTTTGCTCTACATCTATATTACTTGGGTTTAGTTAAAACTAGCTACTTTTCCCAGTCAGGTGAGTCTCACAGAATCACTTTACCCTCTCTGCATCTTTTATCCTGTGCCAAAATAGCCTATTTAATTTTGAAGTGAGACTGATTCCCAGCTCCTTTAGGATGATGGTTGGGAGAATATGACCTTTCTCTCTGTTGAGTCAACACTATCCTTCAGAGGCTTATGTTATTTGAGTAAGTCCTGCCTTTCCAGATTCTCAGGATTTATTTTCTTAATAACATTCTTTTTTAAAAAAAAACAAAACAGCTTGTTTTAACATAAGCCAAGATTGTCTGGAGTTACTTATACTTCATAGTGTTTTATTACCAATACACTTTGGAACACTCTGGTAAATAATTCTGCCTACACAAAGAAATTGGCTGTATTTTCTCTATACATTGAGGAAGTCTGTCATGTAGAATATATATCATGGCTCTAAATGTTCTCAGATAAATGCAAGCCCACACTGTATTCCATCTGTACTACTCACCCAAGCAGGTTTTTAAGGACCCTACACGACACATCCATGTCTTATCCAAAAACTAGAATCTCTAACATTTGGTTTTGTAATAAAAAAGGCATTTTTTATCTTTTGCAATTACACCAAAACCTGCCATGTGTCCAGGGAATAATACTCTACATAGTCATAAAGCTTATAGACTTTTTTTTTCCTTGTACTCCTCTTCAGAGGCTCACCCAAACTTGTTTTTCAGTTCAGAAGGTGAACTTCCGACTTAGGGAAGTCAATGAAAGTTATCCCACTGACTTGAGTAAAACAAAAGTTCTCTCCCAGTTTGATAACTATGGAGTAACTTCTTAGTAGCCTGTGGAGCCTTTTGCTTGTAGAAGGGAGAACAGACTCAGTTGGAATTTGAATGCCCTGTCAGTCTTACAGTGCAAAGGAATAACTTGGAAATTGTGATGATAAAAGCAGAATTTGCCTTACTGACTGCTTCAGTTGCTTCAGAGGAAATATTGATTTGTGAAAAGCCAAAAATAATTTCTGAGATTTTGGGGGGCCAAAAAGAGACAGAGTCTCATCATCTCAAAATGATGACTCTGTCTCTGTAAGAGACAGAGTCATCATTTGTCTTTGGAATTAGTAGACTGTCAACATTAGAGTTGGGGGGAAAAAAAGATGCAATAATTTTAAAAGCATGGCTCAACATAGACCAATTTTCCTGTAGTTTTCCATGGCCAACGTGCCTGTCTGTGTGTGTGTGTGGATGGGAGGCATGGAGGGGTGGGTGGTCATGGAAGAGAAGATTGGAGAGACAGAGGACTGTGGAAGCAGGGGGGAAATGTAAAGCTGACTTGTAATTAGTCCAGCTGACTGTTGGCTGAAGAGTGAGGAGGAGCTGCAGTGGCTGCCCATGTTCAGGGGCTCGGGGAGCGTTTTTAGGATACTACCCAAGGGTGGAAGGGAGGTTATCCTCTCCTGCTTTCCCTCTGCCTGGCTGGGAGGTTGGAATGGCTCACCCAGCGTGAGCAGGTGAATTGAGGTTGCTGTGACAGGGGCAGCTGGAGGATGCGGGGTGGCAGCGTCGAGGTGTGGCTGTGGGGCTGCGGTGACACCGACCTGCACCTGATGCAAGGCTGCACGTGTGTGGCTCAGCATTCTGTGGGGCAGCAACAGCATCCCTCTCTCTTTTCAGGAAGTGTCTGGATACAGCACATACACGTGACAGCATGGTGGAGAGCCACCGTTTCACATGCCCAGATCAACAGGGGAGAAAATTATCCCAGGCTTTGGGGTATTTTTTCACTCCTCTGCCACCAGCTATGACTGTGGTTTTCAGTCCTGGGTAGGAAAGTGTCCCAGCCTTCTGAGCACATGCCTTCGTTTGCACTGGGAGGAATGGCTTTGCCAGTCTGCTTCGTGCTCCTGCTGTAATACAGGGTGTTGTTAAGATCCCCCAGCTGCTGCTGCTGCTTCGTGGGAGGGCCCCTTTGGGCCCCGCAAGGGCAGCGCTGTGCGCGGGTGCTCCCCGGAGCTGCGCGAGGCTCGCTTGTACCCCCACGGTGACACTGGCTGCGTCACCCCACGGCTGGGAGAGCCTGGGCTCACCAGGCTGTGAAAGTGCACATAAGGGATGATAATATGGTAATGCACATCAGATATTAATGTGCATTGACACATAATCGTCTGTGTACATCAAGGCATTACAGCGTGAAAGAGCAAGTGCAAAGGCCTTGCAGAGCAACGTGCTTTTGCACCTTTCTTTTCCCCCTGTTTTCTCTTAGCCTTGTTATTTAAAAGTAAGCTTTCCTCCCTCCCTGGCCCCCCATTTAGGCAAAGTCATCCCCCAGCAGTAAAGTGAGCGGTGCCTTCCTGACGGCCTATTTAGTCGCAATAAAAAGCCGATTGGCCTAATGCGCAATCAAGAAAGGAGTGACATTTATTGCTTTAGTTTTATGGTGCTGTGAACTGAGCAAGATTTGGAGCCTTACAGTGCCTTCAGGGGGCAGGAGATCACCAGCAATGAATTGTATTTATACCTTTTCCAATTTCCTACTAGCGTTTTAGCAATAAATAGACTGTGTTGTTATTGAGTTTTATGTAAGTATGTTTACGAAAGCAGGAATACAACTTGGTAGCTCAGAATTACATGTGTTGGCTAAATAGATCAGCAGAGAGAATAACTATGTAAAACACTGGTAAAGCACTTACCAATTTATTATCAAATGTCTTAATAGAATGCTTCATCTCTTCCATCCCACTTTATGTTAACTATTAAAATAGAACTGCATCCATTGCAGAAGGTCGGAGGCTCCTTCACACACCCATGTAGGAACATCAAGGCCACGGTTTGTTCACACATCTAAACCATTAAAAATACATCCCATGCATTAAATATGAGCCTGAGGAAAACTCAGTAGGAGCTGATGCACAGGGCTGACCTCAGTTCTCACAGCCCCTGCAGCATGGCAGGTGTCCCTTCCTCACAGAGCCTGTCTCCTGCCCCAGTCCCTTCCCACGAGTAGGCTGCAGCTAAAAGCCTGTGTGAGATGTCCCCAGAAGCACAGATTTAATTGCTATCTCTCAGCCTGCCCATTTTGTAATGGAGCTCTCCCCTGTGGAACAGCATGGGTGCCCCAGGGACACCTGTCCTGGCCAGTGCACAGCACTTGCTCCTTTCAAGGAGCTGCAGGTGGATTCCACTGATCTGTGTGCCAGCCCTGAAAAAGGTTACTCTCATCCCATTAGTTTGCTGGCAAGGACATGCCCTTGAAATGGCCCATTGCAGTCATTTGTCTGTCTTCTTTTCCCTGGCAGTACTGTCCCTTGGGGCTTGATCCCAAAAGCAGCCAGCCACCGTGGTCATCACGAGGCAGCAAGAGAAGAGGCAGATCCCCAGCCAGCAGGAATGCCTAGTTTTGTACAGCAGCTTTTACCTACAGACCTGAATGCTCCCAGGAAAAGGGGGTTACTACTGCACCCTCCTTCTTGCAAATGCAGTGATTTGCTTGGGTCCCCAGCTCATACCTGTGGGCTGAGATCTCATTTCACTGCTGGCCAGGGTAACGTGAGGTTATCCTGCCTTATTTCTGCCTGTGCAGGAGGTGCAAACAATGCCTGAAAGAAAAGCCTGGAAATACCCTCCTAAAACTTCATTGAATAGCAGACTGGATTTTGTTTTGTAGTAGACAGCTGACCAAGCTGAGTATCCTGGAGTACGTGGCCAATTCTGATGGTGGTGTTTCAGGCAAGTACCCCTGGTTAGAGTACCCCTGGCCCAACCTCTGCATGGACCGTTTACTTAAATGATCCTTGTGGGTCTCTTCCACCTTGGAGTATTCTGAGGTTCCCTGAGGAAGCAAGAGGCACACGTGTTTAAGGACTCAGAGGGGTTTATGGGAAGAGCTGGTGTGAGTTTGCGCACATGGAGGCAGACTTTACACTGAGGAATTCCTTTACCACGGTTTTCACTCATTTTAGGAAGGTCACCACTTCCCCACCAGCAATGGATGGCTCGTGCAGCAGGGGATGGGGCTGGAAGCACACTGGTCTCTGCTAGCCAAAAGGCCTTCATCCCTTTACTTTCACTGACAAATCAGAGTCCACTTTCCACTTTCAGAAGTAATTCTAGTGTTAGCAAAAGTTTTAGCAGAAATTTGCGGTTGGTCCCAGACAGAGCTGCAGTTCTTTGTGAGCAAATGGAGCCTTCCTGCAAGGCCCATGCCAGGACCTGCAGCTAGATAGTGAGTGTCCCATGCTTCCCACTGGATGTTGCAGTATTCCCATTGGTTGTTCAGTCCGGTGTGAAGCTGTGGGATTTGTGGAAACAATTTTCATTATTCTGCTGGCTTCGAGATATAGGGGTGAACAGTATCAGCGGTCTGGGGCACACAGCAATAAGCTGTTCATGAAGGACAGCCTCAAATGTTTACAGAGAGAGAAACAGTCAGCAAAGCTTTGTTTTAGCACAGACCACAGAGACGTGAAGGACACCAGGGGTAGACAAACCATAGAAAGGCATTTATTTTATTCTATGAGTTCTAAATAAACTTTACACATTAGATACCTTCAGACACTTGAATTGGCACGTGCACAGAATTAGAATTTTCTTCTCTTGTTACACAGCTAGCATGTAGAGGGCTTTTCTATGTCTCTCCAAACCCAGTCATCAGCCTTGTGATTCTCTGTTTGGCTTTAAAGCATCCAATGTCTCTTTGTGCAACTTAGTATCTTTTAAATAAGAATGATATTTAGAAGGACAAAAAGAAAAAAGGAAAAGAAAAAAGAGACAATAATTTTGCCCTGAAGTTGTTAGCATGCAATTCAATGTACTGGTGAGGGCACCAGAGGCATTGGGAAGCCAGGTGAAGGTCATACTATAATTGATGCTGTGAATTGTAAAAAGGAAGCAAAGGTGAAGTTTGTAATTTTTTTTGTCAAAAATTTAGTAATAAAAAGTTACAGGTCAAAAATTAAAGGGGAATTAGGACTCAAGGTGCAGTGTCTTGCACTGCAGATTGAAGATTTTTTTCATGAGCTGCAGTCTCTAGGATGACTTCTTGAAAACTGGAGGAGCATGAGACCAGCCCCTCACTGGGCTCTGGGAAGCAGCCAATGCCCAGAGACTCTCCTCACGGCTGTATAGCAAGGTGTCCCCAGGAGCAGCCCATTGTTTTGGAACATCCTCCATGAGCTGCCATGCAAAGCATGCTCTGAAAAATCCATGTGTGTTTCTAAACATTGCCAGTCTGTCCCTGCTATGCAGCAGCAGCAGCAGTGTGGCATCTGTAGCCCAAGCTCCTGGCTCTATCTCCAGCTACAGTCCCAGTGTGTTGCATTTGGTATGCAGGGAAGGCCATCAGTAAATATATTCACCACTTTAGTGCATTTTAGCTTGACATATGTCCAGTAAACAGTATTTTGGGCTCTTGCAGTATTTAAAAAAAACCCACCTGATTATTCAGCGCTTCCTTCTGTTATGATGCTTTGGGGTCCTTCAAATCATTTTCATTATGCACTACATAATAATAAAAATCTCCATGCAGTATGCTGATAATTCCGTGCATGGTCTCTGTGATTTCTAATTGTTTGAATAACAGGATGCTGTTGAAATGCCATGCAGAAACATTGCATCACCCTGAGGGAATCAAGCTTTTTTCCTTTTACTCCTGGTGAAGATAAACATTTGAACAGTTGAAATAGGTAAAATATCCCAGGGAAGCCACCTGGATAAAATAGGCGTGCTAAAGCCTTTAGTGCAGAAGCAGGGCAGCAAAGGACAAAAAGGAAAAATAAATTAGATAAATAAATAAAGAAAGAAATAACATTGAATGGAAGGCATTCAAAATAAGCTGTGCTTTTCTTCTCTTGTGATCTTAAAGCAGAAGAGAAACACTGGCAGGCCCAGGAAAGAAATATCGCATGCTATTTTTGTGCTGCCATTATAAAATATGTATTGTTTATTGTTCTGCACTGCAGTTAAAGTTTTGCATCAACCTCAAAAATCACAGCAAAATTTGTTTTGAAGGAGACACGCAGAGTCTGTATACTTTAAGCCTCTTAATGATGTTCTTAAGAGTGCAGTGATAGGATTTCAGTCTCCTGGCAAGCACAGACAGGTTGTAGGGTATGATTCATAGAAAGTGTAAAACACTGCGTGCCAGTGTGCATTCTGAATATATTTTATGTATATGTGTGTTCAGCATATATATGATGCTCAGTGCATGCCAAACCAGGCAATGATGCCAAGCAGTTTCGGGTGCCATCCTCTTAGGCTGTGCTCCAGGTGCTGCAGAGACCACTGTGGGGTACCTGAGTTTGGCCAGACTACCAAAAGTCCCTGGTGACCCTGCACTGAGCGTGTCAGGGCTTTGCCTCTCTGTTCAGGGGCTGTACTGGTGCCATGCCATTGCTGCTGTCAGGCTGTCTGAGATCCCTGTAAAGCTCAGTGGTGTGCTTGGAGATGGGCTGAGGGTCAGGGGCAGAAACTCGGATTTATGTGGTCCTTCTGACACTCACGTCGGAACAAAGGTGTGTCCGAGCCGCCTGGAGCAATCCAGTTTTGCTGCCTGTGTGTGCAGGTGGCTTTGTGGGTGGGTGATGTGCCGAGGTGGCCACGGAGGTGACCTGTCACTGCTCTCCAGTGAGGGGCTATCACAGGCTGTGTGTCTGAACAAGGCTGGTCTGAGCAAGCTACCTGAGCTCCCAGAGGTTCACCTTGCCCAGTCCCTGCCTAGAGCTCATTCAAATGTATCTGCACCATGTTGTGTTGAGATATTAACCCCCCCCCCCAAAGCTGTCTGGGTAAATGAGAGCTCCCACCAGCCTCCTGACACGCAGCTGAACTGCACTACAATGCCTGTTCCAGTGTCGAGGCGTAACGTTAAGCCTGGCTTCATTTCAGCTTGCCTGCTGGTAATGTCAACAAAGATGCCCTGTGTACCAGGAAGAAAAACCTTGCAGGAATCCAAATGATAGAGAAGGCATTTGGGACTGATTGCCAGGCTCTTTATGCAGGCATATACTGCCAGGTTTGCTTTAAATGGGCATTTAATGTCCTACTCAGAGGTGCAGGGGGCTTGGAGAGGTCTGTGCTGGCATCCAGAAATCTGAGTGTCTGACCATTTTCTACTCAGAGTAGAGGAAGATAAGAAATGTCTCTGGTGGAAATATCATAAATGTACAACAACTGTGTTTTTATTTATACACGCTTTTGTGGCAAAGGAAAGGCTTTGGGCTTTTTTATATTGCAAAATGTTGTTGGGGCTTTCATTGCTTTTTTTTTTTTTTCCTTTTACCCTGGAGAAAATATATAACATTTAAAATTATTGCAGAGTGTAACTTCACCTTCCCTGTAAAATAGTGCTCTCTGAGACATGGTGGGATCTCACACTTGACCAAATTAGCACATACACTCAAATATCAGAGCTCTGACTAGTAAAAATAACACTAGATTTGCATTTTCACATTTTTAGCTCTTGCCTCCCTGTCTCTTTGGTTTTATGCCTTTTTTCTTGACTGACAATTCTCTTTGTGGCAGATTTATTGCTGTTCTGCTGTTTGGACCCTGTAATCAACTAGACACTTGGCTGAAGACGTTAGTCATTTCATTAAGTACTTCTCTTTCAGATATCTGAGGCACAATTTTCTGTTGCTCTGGTTCCAAAAAGCAAATGACCCATGGCCAGCAAACTCTGAATATGAATCTTTAATAAACAGAGGTAGCACCAACAATGCTCTCAGGTTTCCAAACAGCAGAGGACTAATTAAAAGATGCTGAATGGGGAAGAACTGCCATTGCCATCTCGCTCTTACAGAAATGTGCCTGCATCTGTTCCCAGTGAAACCACTCTTTTGGAAGCACTGTCTCATTTATCCTCCTTGCTTCCCATCAGAGCTACATAGGAGACCTTCCTCATGCTACGTGCAGATATTGCATAGAATTTTTTTTAAAATTATTTTTCAGCAATACATTGCTGAAAACAAAGACTGAATAGTTGTCTTAGGAGTAAAGATAAAGCATAGAGTGTGTTTCTTCTTGTCATCACTGTGTCACTGATGATTATATTCTATTCATGAACTAAGGAAATAGAATTATAGGATTCTCCTACCCTTCATGGCCAAAGAACCATTCTCTCATTTTATTGAGACTCCTCCTTAAAATGCAGTTCCTCTTTCCAGGAACAGTCCTTCATAGCCATGAATCCTCCCTTCGGTAGCTTGCTCTCTGCAGGCAAAGGTACTCTCTGTGCCCAGAAAATAGTACCATATGTTATTTGCAGAAGCATGGGCCGTTAGGAGACTGTGCACTCACCCATGCCTGCTTTATTGACCCCATTAATTTTTAAGGAGACTGATTCAACAGAAAGCCAAGTTGGCTGCTCCAGTAGCCAACAGTCCTTGCTCCTTGGCCAAGCAGTCTGGTGCAGCACATCACCATCACATCACATCACTGGCACACAGACCAGACTGAGGGCTGGGCACCGTTTCTCCATCATCAGGATCTGGGCTGGAAAGGAGTTCTTTGTGCTCTTCTCTCATTTCCCTGGGGAGGGAAGAAGCACAATAAACAGGTGAAATCCCAAAATGCCCGTGGGTTCCCTTGAGCTGCTGAGCACCCTCTTTGCAGTTCTGCCTTGACAGGAGCTCCCAAAGCTCACAGACCAGAGTGCAGCAGCACACACCCCACAAGTCGCTAGTGAGGCACAAGGGAGGTCCCTGTCAGCATCTCACCTGCCTCAGGCTAAGCTCAGCTCTGCCAGCTCTCCCCCAGGCATCCTCCTGGGCCTCTCCTGCATCTTATCTGCAGAGCTGCACCTCTGCCTGCAGACACTTTCTGGTTCATTCTGGGCGTGACGTTCTCGTGACAGGGTCCAGCAATGTCATCAAGCAGTGCTGCAAGATCCACCATGGGGAATTAGCCCAAAATCCCCTCAGGTGGTGCCCAGGCTTGCCCCTTCAGCAGTCTTTTTAGTTTGCTTTGGTGTTTTTTACTTCCATGATCACCAAAGTAACTACATCGATTGCTTGATGTTCAGCTCCTCCAGGATTATAATCATGTGAAATGAAATGGAATAAAATAAAGCGTATAAAAGAAAGGGAATTCATTGGAGACTATCACAATGACCTGGAAGAAAAGACATAAGAAAATGAGCCTTGTTTAATGATTGTTTATGGTGGCAGCCCAAATTTTAATCAATTAACATATGAGCCCATTACTTGAAGATGTGAAGGGCCTGTGGAACAGCATTTCTTCCTTTCTCAAAGGAGCTGCAGGGTATCTGCTGACATGTTGGCAGCTCTCCTTCCTCACAGAGGCTTTTAAAGCTGGGGTTCTGACTGCAGAAGGCGTGGTTAAATCTTACACACATATTTTGTGAATGCTCTTGGGTACAGTTTCATTCTGTGACCCCCTAGGGAGACCTCATTGACCTTCCCACAGCATCTTGAGCCCCAGGAATGCTCAGTCAGCCTTTCTATTGCCAGGCTTCCTTCAGTGCTACACTTAGGAACACGGAAAGCAAATAGATTTATTGATGGAACTATAACCAGAAGTCATAGGCAGGATGATGACATGGCCAAATGATCAAATTACTTAAAATTCGAAGCATACTGGAGTGCCTCAGGGACTGGGAAGCTGCAGGCAGCCAGCCAGCCCACTGGACACACCCTTGGCAGTGGGATGGGTGCTGCCAGCCCTGCGCATGGCAGATGTTAGGGGGAGGCTCTCTTCAGGGTAGGGGGCTTCTGTGTCCCACAAGTGCTGAAGGTACTCTGTGCTGAAGGACACGTAATAAGACATTCTCTGGAGGAAACAATTGTTTGCTCAATAATGTCTATCACATTCAGCACCTCAGTTTATGGTACATTCTTGTAAGGGCATAAGGGCCTGTTTCTTGGTAAAATAATTGTATTTTAGCTCAGAATATCCTCTTTCACTAAACAAAAAACCTACATAAACTATGTAAAAGCAGGCTTATCATTGTCATAAGAGAAATGGGCTTTTTCCACTTAATTTATTTTGAGAAAATACATTTCCTTCTTATTTTCAAGATTAATATTTTAAGATGTGGATGTCCACATAAATTAGATTTCTCCCTGTCTGAATCACGGATACAACTTAGTATTGGAAGACCATAAATTTTATGAGTTATTTTTGTGGAAGAGTATCTGTGACACTCCAGTCTTTAAAAGTTTAACTTCTGTGCCCAGAAGTTAATGCCATTGGTACACCATTGGTACTCTCACCTAACATACACCCTGAGCCAAGCAGGGATGTCACAGTTTGGTTCTTGTTTAACACAAGAGAGTCCCACTCTTGTATTTTACAATGCTTTGAGAGGTGAAGGCACCTTTACAGGTTTCCATTCAATCAAATGCATTAAGTGCATTATGTATTTATTACCTCACTGGTGGATCCCACTTAAGTCTGAGGTATTCTCAGAGGGCTGCATTTGCCTGGGCACACACATTTGGAGTACATGCCTCACCTCTTTCCCTGCAATTTGCCCTTCTGGAATTTGGCAACATGGTCCAAATGGCAGACTGTTGCTTCCTCCAGTTTGAAGAAATGTGTTGGAATACCGTCATTTTCCCTGGTAAGAGGAGCGCTGTAAATTAGAAAGAGTCAGCAACTCAGGCACATTAATCTTCCTGATGCAATCCTACCTTTCGCACTTCCTGACATACATTTCATGTCGACTTAATTGTGCAGCCTTAAAGTAGGATTTGAGTGTATAAGTGCAAAAGCAGTAATAAACTGTGGATACAAGCCAGAAGTTGTCTGCTGAAGACTGTGCAAAGGGTGGATGATGCCCAGATCCTTGAGGCGAGGCGATTGAGGCCACAAGTTTGGTGTCTTTTCAGCTTCCCTCTAGCTAGCCCTGGAAATCAGGCTTCACACAGGAGAATCCTATAAGGCTTTGGAGCATATGGTGTCATCCTGGGGGTGTCCCTTTTTGCTCTCCCCGGCACAAGAGTGATCTGACCCCAGCACAAGCAGCACGTGATTCGTGGTGCTCATGTGGCACGTCCTCTTCATGCAGCTGCTGCAGAGGTTTGCTTGGAAAGAAAGGGCAGTGTCATGATTGAAATTTTAGAATGGGGTACAGAAAAATCTCGGTTCTCTTCTCAGTTTTGCTGGAAGAGGTCAGGAAAGTAATTTTGGGTCTTTGTGTTTTGGAAGGTATCAGAAGATATAAATAAATGCCTGGTGGGCTCTTTGAAATCAGTGGGAGATCTGTCTCTGAGATACCAAAAATCCCACACAAAGTGTTTGCATGCATCTTTAGGCATTCAAACACCTTTAAAAATATGTCTCTAAAGTGTCTAACTCTGGGCATAGGCTCCTGCGTCCCCTAGGTATTTTTGAAATTGCATCCAAAGTTGCTGAGATTTCCCCTAAAGAGCATCCTTTTGTTGTAATTTTCCCATTGGCTTAATTTTCTCTTGACTTGAAACATAATATATATTAACCTTCACTCATTTTTCTGTAGCAAAATGTGGAGAAGTGAAGCTGTTTCTTAGCTGGTTTATTACAAAAAAAAAGGAGCATATGGCTGATTGTGTCCCATCTGAAATGCAAATGGTGGAGCTACGTGGAAAGAATTGCTATTACTTGAGCAGTAAATGTTTCCTAATGAAGTGAGTTTGACTAAGGTGGGAAGCTGGAAATGGCTGCAGGAAGAAATGATGATGGTTAATATTTCAGTGGAGCAGAACATTCTTATTCTGCTGATAAGGAGATTCTTGGGAAATGCACTGGATTTTTTTTCTCTTATATTCTGTATGTTTATCAGTGTGGGGAAATTGCTACACACAGGGAGCTAGATGCTTTTCTTCAAGTTATGAAATCATGTAATTTAATTTATAACCACAGCTTTTAACCACTGGCCTCTTTTTGAACTGAAGTTCTCTGTATTTTGTGAACATTTGGGGTAAATAGACCTACCCGGCATAAAAAAAAATTCTGAAAGAAGGCAACTACTGGTTTCACTGTTTTCCATCACCCTGAGCACATTCTTGGAGGCCAGAAGCCAAATGGGGTGATGAAGAGATCTGACCCACACTCTCTAATTTCCTTCTTCCTCTTTCCACCAAAGTTTTGTGTGTAACACTCTACTACAGTAGTCAAAGGCATCCAGATGTCTGCTGCAAACGGGAGGTGGACTGACTTTTAAACGCTTTCTTTTAAATCAAGCGGCGAGGCTGGAGGCTTGACATTTCCATTACTTAGCTTTCCAAAGGGAGAGCTGTGGAGCTGGCACTGCGAGGTTCAGCACAACCAGTGGGCTGGAGATAGAGCATCAATCGCATTACTTTGCCTTAATGTCAGAAGGAGCCGGGAAGAGTTTAGATAGCAGCATGTGCACAATTACGTGCTCAGAAGAGCTGGAGCAGCTGCCAGGTTAGACCTCTGGCTTTGTCCCCAAGCAAGATCATGTTGGGTTTGCTGAGGCTGAGCTGTCTGTTACACGGCGCAGTTGGGGGACAGAAGATTAGCGTGCCTCTCCCCTGCCGATGCCCAAGGGTGTCTGACGTTGCTAATGATAATGAAATAGGAGAAACCTAAAGCAAAGAGTCTGCAGCCTGCTGTCGATGGAAGCAATTAGGTTTCTCCATCTTAGAAGCAATGGCGAGGCTTGCTGGGGTCTGGATGTGTCCACATTAGTGTGTTAGTTCAGATCCAGAGCAGACTTTGGAATTGAATACCTCCCTGTGCTGTGGTTCACATCGCAGGGCAGCCCAGGAGCTCACAAGCTGGGTTCTGGAGTCTCTGGAGATGGCCCTAAGCAATCTGAGGATGGGGTCACCACTGCCCTGCCTGCATTTGCCCACACTGTGCTCTTGGACATGGGAGCCTTCACCCCCCAGAGAGCACGACACCAGGTCAGGAGACCTTCCTGGGTAACACCTGGGTAAGGCTTTTTGCTCGCTGAGTTATCCAAGTGGTTCAGAAAGTGCTTCTGCATAAAGTCTTCCGTAAAACAGCATTCTCCTGGTTTTAATAGTGAGTAGCCTCTCCATGTTGAGGAGCTGGGGAGATCCCAGCAGCCTGAGGCACTGAGAGAATGCAATCACATCCCTGCTCCAGTCTCAGTCTTGGCAGGTGGTTTTAAGCCAGTGGGGTGAAGTGAGGCTTCAGTATCACATCTTCTGTTACAATCAGTGCCTCTAGGTACTGGAATTATTTTCAGAATTAAATCATAAATCAATACAAACCCATATTTATATGGTATTACATACAATGGACAGCACCTGAACAGAGGAGAATTTTGTGGCTCCTCTAGTTTGCAGGAGGGCTCAGCAGCTTGTTTTATCTGCATATCTCTTTGGTTTACAGGAGATTGTAAGTGGTAACGCTGTGGTATAGTTTTCCATGTAAAACATACTTCTTTTATCTTTCTTTTTGCTTGCTTTTATGTGCCTCTTTCCTCTCCCTGAATCTCATTTCCATCAAGAAATACAAATGACCTCTTGACAGAACTTTCCACTTTCATTATGTTGATTTGCATTGTACAGTCAGGATAATATAAACACTTAAAATTTCTGAGATGTATATATGATGTCTTGAAAAAAGTTTCACATATTAGCCTCTTCTTTTTTCTCTTTCTGTGTCTTTTCAGGTGTGTGTGCAACATTGACTGTTCTCAAACCAACTTCAATCCTCTCTGTGCTTCCGATGGGAAATCTTATGATAATGCATGTCAAATCAAGGAGGCATCATGCCAGAAACAGGAGAAAATTGAAGTCATGTCTTTGGGTCGATGTCAAGGTAACTCTCATAACAAAACTCATTTCAAAGAATGTTTTCAATTTTTGTTCAGGGAGAAAAAAAAAAAAAAAGAAAAAAGAACCAGGGCTGGCTTCTTATTTGGGAATTGTTACATTTCCATTAGACTGCTGCAGTCCATACTGCACAGGCTGTGGTGAGAGGCAGAGCCCTCCGTGATGCGGACACAGCGAGGCGTGAGGGGGGCACCACCCCTAACCCTGCCCACAGCAGCAGCAGGGGACTGCCCAGCCCTGCACTGGTTCTGCATCAGTCACCAGTCCCCTGCCCAGAGCAGCTTGCCCAGAGCTCTGCCTGCCAGGCAGCAATTGGAGCAGGACAGTGAGAATGTCCCTCAGATACGTTTTGCCACCCAGGCTGGCTCCTCTGGTGCTTCCTTAACTGGGGCAGCATGAGGCTGAGATTCTCCAAAGAGGTGCTCCCAAACACAGTGCTTGGGCTGGTTCTTCAAGTGACCCTCGCTGGGCCCCATGATGCCCAAGATGCCTGGAAGGAAGTTTTCCAGTAGTGGCTTGAGGCTCTCTGTTTCTCCATAGATACAGTGCTTCTCTGTGCCCACCTCTTGTGCTACTCTATCACCTGTAACCCCTGAGCAGACTTTAAAAACCCTCTTTTTCTCTAAAATAAAAAAGAAGAGAATTTGCCTTTCAATCGCTCCTGTAAATAAAGTGTCTACTGAGGTTCAGACTCTCAATAGCTTTTTTCCTTCGCTTCTGACCAATAAATCCTCAGTACATCTACTTACAAGGCCATAGTATAGGTGTATTAAACACATTCCAGTTTACTCCTATCTCTTTAAAGTTAACCACCCTAAGTGGCAGTTCATTTCAGGGTGCCTATTAAAACTCCCCAATTACTTCAAGTAGAGCAGAAATGACAACTCCTGCTTCAGACTGATATATTTATCCCAGCTGCAATCTGTTTTCACATATTGTTAGAAAAAAAGATCCTGCTGTTTTCACCTGGCAGGCCCAGGAGAGCCTTGCAGCCAGCAGAGATGCTGTGTGTGCAAGTGAAGTTAGCTCTGCCTGGGCAACATGGTTGGGGCACGGGCTGTATCGAGTCCAGGCTCCCCAGGCAACTCAACACATTTCTTTTCACACAGACAATGCTACAACAACTACAAAATCCGAAGATGGGCATTATGCAAGGACAGATTATGCAGGTACGGTTCCTGTTCTGTGAGAATCACAATTCGCAGGATCTGTGTAAGTCTCTTTTCTCCTTCATTTGCTGAGGTGAAGTGTCCTCATTTTCTAGTATGGTTTTCTTTCCCATTGCTCTTTCTTTTGCTACAAACTCTCTTTTTAATAAATGGGCTGCTTCCATTTTTGTCAACCTACAGCCACTCGCCATAAAACACCTGTTCTGACAGAGGAAGTAAGTACTGTAAATTATTTGCCAGAATTAGCAGACGTTATTGAAAATTATAGAATCAGTGCACTAGATTATGCATATCTTTGTCATGATATACAGGTTTAAGGAAGTGAAAATCCAGCTCATAGCACTGCTGGGATACCATGAAACGCTGCCATAATAGATTTTACCTGTCGGCATTTAACTATGAAGTTAATAAGGTTCTTAAAATGTGGGGGGTTAAGTGATAAATGGGTTTAATTTATTTAGAAGCCACAGTAAAATATAATGGCTGAATAGCCCTATATGGCACTTGAAATTAAAAACATGTAAATATTAGTGAGGTTTGGGAGACATTTTTTACACCCTTTGCCTGGGAGGATTGATTTAGAAATTGAACGTGTGTGTGCACGCGCACGTGCATGCAAATGTTCACAGCTCATACTGAGAATGAAAGCCTCTGGGAAGGTCTGGTGAAAATGGGTCAGGTGATGCACTTATTGCTTCAGTTTCGTGATATTTCTGTGGTTTTGCAGTGTTTGGAGAGAGAGGTGTGGATCACTGGGTATGCCTGAGCTGCATGGCTTGGGTGAAACCCAGCTGACGGTTTCACAGGTGTGAACATTTCCTGCTAGGAGAGTCCTGAGGCAGTAGTTAACCCAGCTGGTCATCTCCTGTGCAGGTCCTCTGTGCCATCCCTGTGACAGTGGGGTACGCAGCCGTAGAAATGATTGTTCTGTTCCTACTTAGAACAGTGCATGATGATTAAAACATTGAGCTCTGAATAAATGATGTCGCGGTGAGGCAGAGCAGTGCGAGGTGTTGGGGGCTGCTGCAGCACGAAGCAGGGAGGGTAGAAGTTGCTATGGAAAGAAAATGCTGGGAGGAATTTCTAAAAGATCAAGGGTGAGCCATGGTCCAGATGTTTCCTGCTGCCAAGGAGCCCTTTTATTGGTGGGACATACAAAGAGAAAAGTCTTCAGTGTCTTTCCTCCAAGCTCTTGATTACCCTCAGCTTTTTGTGGGAGGTAGTAGTAAGTTTTCTTAAAAGGCTGGAAAGGCTGATGTTGTGTCCTGTGGGGACAGAGGACAGGAGATAAAGCCAAGTAGGCCAAAATTATTTATTTTAAGTTAGAAACAGGCCAAGTAATGTTATCTTAATGTTATCTTTCTCTTTCTTGCTGGAGAACTGAGAAGAGCACTGGCTTCCCCAGGCTGGGATGAAGGTCTGGTGCCCCTTTTCAGTGTGCAGCTGTCCTGCACTGCTGCTGTCTGGTGGATTTGCTTTAGCATGGCAGGGACCCCCCTCAGCTAGAGAAGAGACAGCATGTTCAAGCATGAAGCAACTGAGCTGTAACAAGAAGGGAGTAAAGGAAGGCTGGGGATTAGGGGGGAGATCGCAGTGGTCACAAGAGAAAGCCACGTCATGGGTCATGGAGGAAGAGGAGCACAGAAGGCACCTTGAGCTCAAGTGAGCAGGAGGAAGAGAATAGCTCTTGCTTTAGAGAGATGATATTTCAGCTCACGTTCAGGAGGTGAGGTGGTGGGTAGAAGAAAATTGACTGTAGCAAAGTGTTGTCAGGGGCTGGGAGCCAAGGAGGGACCTCAGGAGGAATCTGGGTTACTTGACAGGGAGGAGGGCAGAGCCAAGGCACAGAGGAGCAGGTCTGTAGTGGAGATGGTTTCCAAGCACCAAGAGGTCAGGAGTGTGGGAACAGATGGTCCAGTGAGAGGTGACAAAGACCTGTAGAAAGTACACAGGACACCTCCCTCCCCAAAAGGAGGCATCTGGTGTGTCTCAGGCCCCAGTGGGCTTCTCAAGGGTGGTGACTGTGTTCCCTGGGCAGGTCTCACCAGGTTCTATCCATTGATTTAACCTCAGTCACGGTCGCCTGTACCAGCTGATGTCTTTTTTGCGTGCACCTATTACTCTGGCTTAAATATTTCATTTTTACATACAGTAACAGCATGTAGGGTGAAAATTGCTAGTTTATTCAGGGCAATCCACATGCCTCCAGTGTCCCCAAATGTCTGGGGCATAACCCCATCAGGAGGCCTTAGGGGAATGGGACTGCTGTATCAAAAAGCTGCAACAACTCCAGCCTTACATAAATAATCAGGGAAAAGGAAGGCAGCAGTATAAACCTGAGGCTCAGTGAACATTCATGCATCAGCGTTTCCCAGACAGGAAGCTCTGTGCCATCCTCATGTTCTTTCAGCTGCAGAAACGGCTGTGATAAGAATGTGGTATGTGCTACTTTTTTCCCACCTTCGTGTCTCCTCAGACAGGAAATGCTGCCCTAACCATGGGAAGCTTTGTGTGAAAAAGCAACAGTTCCTCAGCCTCTGAAGCAATTTCCCCGAGCCTGCGGCTTTCCACAGAATACCTTTGTTCCCTGACATTTAATGGTGCTAAAAATCGCCGAGACCGTGAACACCGCACACTTTTAAAAGCATTGGCTTGTGTGGATGGACTTTCCCAGGGGAGAGTATAGCAGTGGGCATAATTGATGCTGTCAATTATGCTAATGCAGCCAAATGCTCTTTGCAGGGACTGTGGTGGCTGAGCAGTGCGGGTATTTCCATAACCACCCCCACAGGCCCACCACGGGGGCCCGGGAAGGCAGCAGCTCTGCAAACAGCCCCAAGTCCCAACACCCAGCTGAGTTCTTCCGTATCGAACTACTCAAACCGGCTGTTCAATCAGCGCCTTCGCTCCCTCTGTTCCTGCCAGCCCGCTGGGGCTCACCAATAACGCACAAATCTTTCGGTTTGCAAAGCCGAGGGTGCTCGTGCCTTTGAGGGGTTAATCTTTGCATTAGGTTTGCATCGCCTCGGCCTTTCAGGGCTCTTGCTTTACACAGGCAAGATTTATGCCAGCACTCTTAAGTGCCTGACCAATATCAGAGGCACGCAAAAGCAGTATCCCCTTTTACAGCAAAGCAAACCTGAGAAGAGTGAGCATTAGGAGACCCTTCTCTGTCCCTGTCCAGCCTCTCCGGGGTCACCATTCCAGCCTTGCCAATGGCTGCCTGTGCCATAACGTGTCAACACGGTGTCTGTACACGTGTGCCTCCGTGCAGTTCTGGCCTCTCCTTTTTCTGAAACCCCAAGGTATTTATCAGACTTGGGGAGATTTTCACTCTCCTCAACAAATGACAGATCGTTGACCTTGATCAAGTTTGTGCAGTGAGATTTGGTTTTACTGAATAAATGAATGGGTGTGATTTTTCCCTCAAATCCAATAGAAATGCACTTTATCTTGCAATTTCCATGAAAGAGCATTTTGAAACGTTTTAAGTGTAATGTATGTTTTAGAATGTATTGTCTGAGCTGAAAGTCCTGTGATGGATGTTTTCTTGAATTTCGCCATTATATGCATAAATAAGGCTGTTTTGGTGGCATTTGGGAATTCACAGTCCAGGCAATCAAGGAGTTCTCATCTTGTTAATCCATTTGCCTATTTATTTGTATTCTTCAATATTTATATTCTCTCCTTAAGATCTGGATATTAGCAATTATCCCCCTAATGACTTTATCCTTTCTCATTATCAAATTACAGAGGGTTTTTTTCCAAGCCATTTTGAGCACCATAAGGAATAAGTCAGTATGGATGTGCCATATTTCAATGTTATATATTCATGAAAATTGTCGGTGAAGACACTGACAAATTTGATAGGCCTATTCAATAATATCATCTTCCAGGCCAGACAAACCTCCCCATATGAGCATTGATTAGATCAAGTCTCAGCAGCTGAATGCCAGCAGCACAGAGAAGCCGATGGAAGGGAGAAGGAGGCATTTTCAGCCCAAATAGTCTCCTCTGGTGAAAAATGTGCATCCACAAGTGGTCAGTTTGAGCTGTATTTTTGGGTTCCTCGAGGGCAGTAAACTCTCCCATGGCAGCAGCCTCAGGTGGTGCCTTCTGGGCTCTTGGGAGTCCTGGGGCTCTCCTGCAGGCAGTGCCTTGGCCCGTCTTGCCAGTGCTGTTGCTGCGCCCGGAACCGATAACGAGCACAAAATGCTGCACGTCTGCTCGCGGCTGCTCTGTTCCCTGCTCACCCTCCTGGCTTCCCATGGGATTTCAAACCTGCATGACAGTCTTGGATCTTTTTCAGAGCGCTTCCTGGCGCCAGGGCTGGCCTGGCATTCCCGGGGGTGCTCGGGCGAGTAATCCGGCAGATGGCCGTGTTGCCCAAGCTAACTCAGAGCTCCACCAAAAAGGGCAAAATCCATCTGTGTCAACACATCTTCTTCCCTTGGCTGGGGCACGGCTGTGGGATGAAGGCCATGAGAGCCATCACACATTACAAGGATAAAGAAGAATCTCAGACTCTCCAATGAGTCCCTTCAAAAGTCCAAGAGTCTTGGACTCCAAAACAAATACAATTCAGTCACAGCCATCTTCGTTGTCTGTAACAGGCCTGGAGAGTAGCCAGGAATCAGAGCAGCAGTGCTGAATTTCTGTAGTGACTAGTTTTTATTTTTTTTCCCCCTGGACTAAAATATGAGAACTTCAGGCTAGATTCCTTCTCCAGATCTTAATATTTTCAAAATAAGTTAAGTTTGGAGTCTAAACCACTTGACATTGTCCGTTTAAATTAAATTTTGTGTCTGCTACTATGTCAGCCATTTGCTGGACTGCTGAAGAATAATAAAGCCCCAGAGCTTAGCTATGGGATATGAACTATGGTGCATTTTTGCTCTGCCTTTGTGAACCAGGCTTTCCTTTCTTCTTAATGGAATTAGCAAGTGAGACGCAAAAGCACTGTGCAACCATGACAGCTAGGGAGAAACTATTCTCATCTGCAGCTTTGTAAAAATGTGAGGGAAATTACATCCTTGCATATGCAGATTTGCTTGGCTTTCGATTCCTCAGACTCAGAGGTTGTCACACTAAATAAATAGATTATATAGAAAGCCTTCCTGCTA
Source organism: Tichodroma muraria (assembly GCA_013390105.1). Lineage (NCBI taxonomy): Eukaryota > Metazoa > Chordata > Aves > Passeriformes > Sittidae > Tichodroma > Tichodroma muraria. The sequence continues at coordinate 79,602 of WAAG01070234.1, read as the reverse complement.
TTCCATCAAATCACTTAAAAATTGAAAAAAAAATAGATTTTAATATTTTGACAGCTGTGTGGCAGCATGAATGCTGTCTAGCTGCAGCCTCCACCTGCGCTCACACACACACAGATACACACTCAGACCTGTAGAGGAACAAGAATGGTAGAATTGATACATTTTTTTAAAAACAGGAAGCTTTTAAATGTTGCTTGAAATGTTATTTATGTTTACGAAAAGCTATTTGCATTTGTTTGCAAGGTTTTATGAAAATATACTTAAGTTTTATGCACTGTGAAAGTCCTCAAAAGGTAGTAGATGAGCTCTGCGAAACACAGGAAAAAAACCCAGTCTAGATTCTTCCGAGAGGTTTTCAAACACAAGAGAGATCACGGTGCTCTGGTCGCCTGGTGGTCTCCAGCCCTTCTGTTGCCTTGCAGCTCCTGCAGTGTTGTTGGTACCCAGAGGAATATCTAAAAGGCAGTGATAGTTACCAGCTGTTAGGGCAGTAAATCTTACTGCCAGCTACTTCTGACCTCTAGTCTGAGAAGAAAACAAGAGTCAGTCCCAATGACTCTCTTGGCCCCCAAAACCTCCACTTGTCCTGGGTGTTTTTGAAATGAAAACCTGCAGCTACTTCTTTTGTGATTTAACTCCAGGGCTGTAAAAGGTGGAGTATGGAAAGTCCCACTCCAGCATTTTCCTGAGTCATAAGGAAGACTGGATGTTTTATTTCTAAAATACAAAAGGCTGGGGCAATAATGCAGTTGTCTTGCTATGGGCACTGCAGCACTTGGGCTACCCCAAGTACTTTTCTTCTGTAGAACCCTCTCAAATTTACCTTCAGATCCTGCTTGGCTCTATCTTGCTGAATTCTACATAATTTTTTTGGAACGGGAGACAGACACACTGTCGTAGGGGTCACATAATAGCCTCACAAACAAGCCCCCTGCCAGGAAGGAAGCTGCAGCACTCCAGAGCACTGTGCCATGTGATTTAACAGCACTTACTCCTAACAGTCTCTTCCTGAGGAGCATGCAAAATAAAAAGAGGCTTATGGAGATTTTAAAAACAAGCGAGAGCGAGAGAGAAATATTGCTCATTTAATCTGCCAGCCTCAAGAGAATACCTCACTTTTTATGGGAGTTCTCCTCTAACTTTGAATTGCATGCACTAAGCTTGGTAAAATGTGTATTGCTTTTTTGGCTTTCTGGGGGGGTTTTGGTTTTATAATGAGATAAATTATGCCTTTTCATTACTTAGGATTTCCCAGTGTCATGCTCATGGAACCTGTAATTGTTAGCATTAAAACTTAAATTAGGTCTCAGGTGAACTGCTAGACATCTCTTTACCTTAGACTGATGTAGCTCAAGGAGGAAGAACATTTCCTTTTGTGCCTCTAAAGCTTAGCCCTTAATTCAGTCACTAATGAGTGTGAATCAAAAGTTGCAGAATTCATTTGTGCTTTCTTCCCATAATAAACAAATTCAGTATTGTTGTGAGTGAACATTATAAAGAAAGCTATTTGATTTGCATTAAAGCTTGGGAGCCTGAAAATTCAGTAAATCCAGGCTAAGAATTTGATCTGTAGGAAACAAATGGTAAAAGCAAGTTCCAACTTGTAACACCAGTATTGGCATGGGCAGCCTAAAAAATACAAAACCTGACCAGGTCATTTTGCTGCTGTCAGCATCCCTGAAGCATTTAACTCCTGAAAATGAATTCAGGTGTAAAGCTTCCTTAAGATGTGGGGTGAGGGGGGAGGTTGTAATCCAAGTATATTTTTTCATGTGGGGTTTCCGTCAGAACTGTGAGAAATTTATGAAGCTTGTTCCAAACACTTCTGCTTGCCCAAGACTGTGTGCCTTACTTGTTGGTTTTCCCCTTATGCTATCATGTTAGCAGTCTTCTGTAACATTTTGTTCTCTTAAAGGTTATGGATAAAAACAGAAATTCTATGTGCAATAGAGATGAGCAGACCTGAGTTCATGTAGGCATTTCTACAGATTCTTCCACTTGTGTCCCAGTCCATAAACACATAAGGTTCCATTTACATACGTTTGGTGTTGTTTGGAGCACAGGAACCCATTTTCATGAGCAACCTTTCAGTGCTTGCTGATCCTTTTTGTCTCTGCTCGGTGTCTGTGTTTTGATCAGAAGAATGGGTAAGCTGAAAGGAAGGTAAAGCTTGCAGAAAAGACACCTTCCTGCTTACACATAAAAATGTGATCCCCAAAACTCAACACAAGCTGAGTTGTGCCTGATTTCTCAAGTTGTCTTTAACCAGATATCTGCTTCCTAAATAGGACCTCTAATGGCAAGGGTAGGGACCCTCAAAAAAATTACATTTATGGTTTGCAGTCGTGCTAGTTTTTATGCTCTAGTTACAGCTACTCCCAAAATCTGTCTTTCGTAACCTTTGTTTGCAGAGGGAATGAAACAACACGATCTACAGCCAGTGTTTGGCTGCCATGCGTACATGGAACCTGCACCGTAGTTCCTGGCTGCAGCCACTGCCACTGCGAAGGGATTTACAGTTATCCAAAAAGGTCTTTTTATATCTGACTAAATCACTCCATAGCACCTAGTTAATACTGTGTCTTTGCCATTTTTCAGGGCCCTCCTTTGAGAAAGAGCAGCATTAAATAGCAGAGTTCTGTGTGAACCCCATCTAGCAATGCAGGCCATGAAGTGGCTTCGCAGGTCTGTACTTAAATCTGCTGCAGACAGCCCCAGACCCACTGCACACCAGAAGCTACAGGGAAGGTTAAGTTCTTCTCCCTTTGGGGTCTAGGAGGACTGTGCAGCCCAGTTCCTCTGCAGGACCAACGGTCTGACACTTAGAGTGACGCAGGGTGGTGGCACACGTGACTCCTGGGGGACTCTGCTGTGGTGCCTGGTTTTCACGCTGTAGCAGCTGTGCTGCTGTTGCAGGTATCAGTCTGTGACCCCAGCACTTCATCCACATGCCAGGAGCATGGTAGATACCTTCTTTGGCATTTGGACACCCTGAAGGCATTTCACTCTTGACAGCGTCTTCTTTCCTCTCTCTACTCCCCTGCTTCCCCGACAACAAAAGNAGGATCTGAGATGAGACTCTATCGGTCTTCCTCAAGGAACAGGGTAGGAAATTAATCCTGTTTTCTGGATTTGGGGAGGAGTTTCCCTCACCCTTGGTTCCATCCTTCCTCTGGGCTCCTGGGCACTTTGATCATCTCAAGAGTCATCCTTGAAGGATACTGTTCAAGATGGTGCACAGCAGCTGTTTGCCATCCACTACACTAATTTGAATTAGTTGATAGATATTAAGGAGTACCACAGTATATTTTTATACCCGGCAGCTCTATTTTAGGCCGAGTTTCTGTGAATTTGCTGTTAGGAATCACAGAGCCTTCTAAAGGATTTGAGAGTTAAAGTTATAATGAGATGCTAGAATATCCATTTTCAGGAAACATCAACATTTAAATATTTGTGTTTGATCTAGTCTGAAATGTTAAAAAAAAATTATTTTGAAATATTCATAGAACTGAATTTCCTCAGAATTTTGTTTCATGGAATGTTTTGGCATTCTTTATGAAATGTTAGATATCAAAATATCACGAGATGAAAGCATATGACAGTTGTAATAAATAAGTTGTAACCATAAGGAAAGTTGCTACTTAGAACTGACTGAAACATCCTTTTTTGTAGAAGGAGTATCATCATGTCAAATTGCAATACAAACACGAGATAATTTGATCATTTAGACACGTGCAGTGTAACCTGAGCCTTGAGAAAACAAAGGCTTTCACCTGGATTCAGGAATATAAACACATCTGGTAGAATTAAAGGAAATGCAGTTGGGGAAGAAAAGAAAGAGCTTGTGTATTTATTTTTAGTAGACCTTCAGAGTTAGACTAGATGGAGACAAGTGACAAATTTTGCCTGGTTTAATAGGTTTGGGTAAAGAAAGTAAAAACAGACAAATATTTTGCCACAACAGTTTCACTTGGCTGATGGTTCCACTTCTTTCCATTGAATACACCTGCTAAAAGGTGCATGACCTTTTCCATTGAACACACCTGCTAAAAGGTGCCTTTACCTTTTCCATGGAACACACCTGCTAAAAGCCACACCCTGCACTGATTTCTGGAGCAATGCAACAAAGCTATTCTTTCCATATTAACATTTATGAGTGAGTGACAGAAACTTGTTTCTGAAGGAAAATGGAAATGGTTTAGAGAAACTATGAATTTCAGTGGGAGATGCAGCAATTTGAATATAAGCTGTGCCTCCTCCCATACTTCTGTCCATGCAAACATTCCTCTGCATTCAGGATAAACCCAGCCTCAGCAGTTTGAGGAGTACCTCTGTATCACCAAGCAAGCAGAAGTGCTCTTAATAACTCAGGTTTGAAAAGCAATATTTACCTGCCTAGAACGGTGACTTCTTACACACTTGGGCTGTCATTTTACCTTGTACCCATGAGCCTTAAATGACTGTGAAACTCTCTTCTTGGAAAATACAACAGCTGTAAACAAAATGTGCTATTAGAGTACCAGTGGCTGTGCATGTCAGAATATTATCAGCACTGAATCAAAATGCACTGCTTTGCCTACTGCTGTTATCACAAGCCTTAGCCATTTTAGACAGCATTACATAATGGCAAAATATTTTTCAGAGGGGAAAAAAATTAAAACTCTCCCTATGGTTTTAATCTCCCTCTTATTTCATCTGTGGTTTAAAGCTGTGTCAGGTATACATCAAAAAAATCCTTCCCTAGAGTATTTAGTTTACAATTTCATTTAATAATGGAAGTGTACTTGCATCCAGCTAGGACACAAAAGGATTAAATAAAAAGCACTGTTCTAAAATCAAGTAACAGTACTGTAGTCTGTCTCCATGCTCTGCAAATGAAGTAGCCATGGAAAAGCTTGTTATTAGTCTATAATATCAAAACTGATAAACTATTAGTGTTTTGTCAGGCATGATAAATGCTAAACATTTTCCTCTGCAGATTGCCTGAACAAGAACTGTGACTGTTTTTAGACACATCTGGCACTGCAGATTTTTTTTTTCCATCCTGCATTTCAGTGATTTAAAAGGCCTTGGCTGGGCAGAAGGATGTCAGCTGTTTGGTTTAAAATACTGTTATAAGAGTCAATAAGATTTAAAGAGGCAGTAGGTAAAATTCCGGCCTTGCTGAAAGTAGTGGGAGAGTGGCCATTGAGTTTAATGGCTTTGAGATTTTTCTGTATGGCTTTTTCATCCATTTTTATTCTTAGTAAATTTTCCATTTCCCTAAATTGCCCTTTCTTTCCCATTCAGCTTCTCCTGCTTTCAATATTAGCTCTAGGAGTGAGCACGGAGTTAAAATACCAAACCCTTTATTTTCACAAATGCCATCTTTACAGCTCACTTCTGTAGCACTGCTGCAAGACAATAATAACAGGTGCATAAAAATAGTAAACGCAGGTATTCATTTATCAAAAAAAAAAATAAAATGTTCTTAATAGGCATTTCTGTCTGTGCTTCAGAATGATCTGTGTGACCAGAGATGAATCCCAGGACCTCTGGGGCATAGGGAAGCTGTTGCAGTCTTTATGGAAGGAAATTGCAGGGCGAGCTCTGTGCTTGCTTTCTGTCCCGTCACCCAGGGAGAGCCACGGGTCTGCATGGAAGGGTTTGATGGGAGATAGGCCACCAGATGCTGTCTGCTGTTGGCTTGTTTCAGCAGGCAGAGCCTGGGCTGGGCCCGTGGGGAAGTCAGCTCAAGGGCACTGAAGAGTTTGCAGTCGGCAGGCGAGCGGAGGTGGTGGCTGCGTAGCGGTGTCTCCAGCGTGCCTTGGAGGGGTCTCTCGCAGCCCCTCAGGCCCTGACAGGCACAAAGTGTGTTCTGCAGCGTTGGGTGGGCTCCTCTCTGCATCTCAGAGATCAGCTACTGCCTGATTGGCCTTTGGCACTGGAGCGATGGACAAAAAAGCTTAAATTTGTGTGGTGGCATTGGACTCTTTTGATCCAAACCCAAGAGCACACAAAGGTTTTGGCTGTGTCCTTCCATTGCAGGGTTTCACGACAGATGGGAAACAGTGTCTCTTTGGTAAAATAGGTAAAGGAATGTAGCAGGTTTTGCTGCAGTGACATTTTATATTGTTTTATCCGTTTTCTCCTACGCCTAAAATTGGGAATAGTAAGGCATATCTCTCCAGCTCCAGGCATGGGAACGGACGCACACGGCTTGGTGTGCTCCTGTTTACCAAGTAGGAATTTCAAACATATGGTCTGCTGAAAGCCAACCCTCTGAGCAGCCACAAAAGATTTTAACAATACAGCTGGACTGATACAAAAAACAAGGTTGTAGACTGTGTGGACCCATTGCCATCACAGCTTTATAATGCAGGACTCAGGGCAAAGGGGTGAGTAAAAATAGCATCAAACCACGCAGGATTCATCCCTCAGCAAGTGTAGTGTTTGATTTGTACGGAGGAGTGATCACGGGTTTGCAACTTGTCAATAAAATGTTTCTGAGCGTAACAAAACTTTTCTGAATTGCCTGAACAAAAGCAGTGAAAAGTATGGCTGAAACCATGCTTTTAGCCAACAACAGACATATCTCTGAGTAGTCACAGGCCATTCAGGGTCATGCTCTGGCAACTAAAATAACCAGGATATTCACAAGGGATTTGCCAGGCATGTGATTCAGGAAGTGTACAAAAATACCACATATAGGAGTCAAGTATTTTTATTTCAGTCTCCTATTTTCTCACACACACTTCCCCCAAATTCTGCAGCTCTTTCTTTAGTTTCCTGGATGAATCCTCTCAGGCAGCATGTTTTTACAAGCACAGATGCTACCTTGGAAAAAAAGAAAGGAAGGAAGGGAGCCAAATGGGTGTCACACTTCAGCTTGGCAGCATCTTGCCAACATGTGCCCTGAAAAAAAGAAAAAAAAAAAAAAAAAAGGGACTGATTTTAGTAATCAAAACTGAATATAAAATCAGTGCAAAACTAGGACTGTAAAACCTTCAGATTGTCAAAGGGACTGAAGGAAACGCCTTGTAGCCAAAATGACATCCCTGACCTACTTGTCTGCACTGTCACGTACCAGGGTAACCTTTTCTTATCCCTGCCTTCCATCAAACCTCTGACAATTTTGCCATTCATACTTGCTTTCAGTTGTAATTTTTTGAGTTTGTTTGAAGTGTGAAACCAGAAAGTAAAGTCTCATAACACCATGCTGGCAGATCTAAATATAAGTCAGAGACCTTTTCAAACACCGCTTCTCTGTGGAAAACAATCCATTCAGACCTGGAGTTCCTATTGGAAATTAGGGGGCAGCCTGGTAATTGGATTAGGGTGTGCCTTTATGTGTAGCAGTTTCTCAAGATGAAGTTCCTGCTTTGTTTCATTGATTGCCTGCCCGATCTTTCTGCCAGTGAAAGCCACACATGCAGCTGAATGGGCAAGGATGGATGGAAAATGCAGCTCTGTGTTATGTAAGATGTGCCTGTCCTCTGAGTATGATTAGGTGGATACAGGTTGTAAGTGCATTTCCACACAAACTGGAAGCCTGCATTGTTAATCTACAGTTTAATTGCTTAAAAGCAATTACTATCAGTGTAGTCCTTAAAATCTGGAAGAGCTGCTAGTTGCACCAGCACTTAAATTCCTGCAGGCCACCTGCATAGGTGCCAAAGAAGGAAAAACTTCAGGACATCTGGGGTGGGATGTGCGAATTGGAGACCTTTGGAGTCTGCATTGTTCTAGAGACCAGAGGGAAAAGGAAGAAACCGTATTTGACTTCCACATTTCCTGAGAGATTTTGGAAATACCAGATTAAATTTTCAGGTGTGATCCTGGGAACACACCAGGCTCAATCGTACATGGTACAGGAGTTAATGTGGCAGGAATTTCAAGGGCTTAACTTAGGGCACAGCAGTGCTGCTCAGAAGGGACTTGCATCTCACTTCTCCAATCTTCTTCATCATCCCCATCAAGGAAAAGATATGTCCTAGGTGGGCAAGATGAATCCTGGGTTTTTTTCTAGATGGGCTCCCATATTTCTGCTCAAGCCCCCTCCAAGCACACCCTCAGCTGGGAGATGGAGGCATCATCAGTCATGCGACTGTCCCCCGGGGCAACGCCAGCCAAACGATCCTGCTCCTTCCACACATCAATATTCCTGACACCCGTCTTAAAACTTGGGTCATGCATATCCATCTACTTTTCAGAAAGTGTCAGAAGGATACAAATATCCCTTCACTATTTTTAGAGCCATATCAAAAGTATTTATCAGCTTTCTGGCACCTCATCCCATTTGTCATAGTTGATGCTATCTACCAGTTGGCAGTGGAGGATGAGGTGTTCTAGAAAGGCAGTGGCGGGTGGATGAAACTCCATAAGCTGAGACCACAGCGAGGGTGACTCCTGGGAGCTGTTGTGCCTGCTGTCACAGTCAGGAAGCGGCTGTCATGGTCTTCCAAGAGCAGGCAGAGCCCCGGGGCTCACGGGAGCAGCTTATCCCCACCTCGGAGTCTCCCAGCGCAAGGGGATGTGGAGGGAGCAGGGAGCTCAGCCTGGGAGCAGGGCTGAGCTGTGGGAGAGAAGGACAGCTGATGTCTGGTGACCACCATCCTCCCTACTGCCCACCAGCCCTCCCACACCGCCTGATGATGCCAAAGGACCGCTTCCCTCAGCACGCACCCTGGCTGTGCATCCCAGCTCCAACGTGCACGAGGACGGGGCTCAGTCTGTGTTATGCATAATTCATACTGCTCATGCGAGGTGGTACAGGAGAAGTGCTTAGAGTTGTGTTTTTCCGTGCACACGTTGCCAACGGGAAACTCTTCCGGCTCCTCCGTAGCACGTACCTCGAGGCCTGGCATCGGGCAGCTCTTTAATGTGCAGGTAACGTGTTCATCGGCCTCATGCCACTAAATCGGGCTGTTTTCATAGCACTGTTGGTTTTTAGAAGGCAATGTATTCAGGTTGAAACTTTGCCCACATACCATCTGCTTCAGCCTTATCTTCTTTGACAAGAAAGCTGAATATATAATGTCCACTTGGCTTTCCTGGTGTTACATAAGGTTGTGGTTTTGTGTTAGGTTTGCAGTTTCAGAGCTCCTCAGCGGCTCCTGCTCTTGTTTTCAAGTGGAGAATCAGTGACAAAAATCAATACTATCTTCATAGCTATAATGAATGTGACCCCCAGGCTTTTTTAGGATGACCACAAACTTCCATCATATGTCCGAGGCCTATTTGCAAATATTGATTGGTATTGCAGATTATCTGTAGCCATTTCATATGAAATCTTAAGGTCTTGCAGTTTTGCTCCCCGCTCTCGGTTTGGTATCAAAGGTACAGCTATAAATCACAAGAGCCACCCAGAGACACTATTGATAGCCAAGGCTGCTGAATTGTGAAAATTAGGTGTTTCGGGGGTTTTTTAGCTGCTTAAGGAGGATGGTTCCCAGTCAGCTCCAAGTGAGGGAAAGCACTGCTTTGGAATCACAGCAGACTCTGTTTACTTGAAGTGAGGGAAAAAAAAGTGGAACCTTCATATGCAAATGTATGGCATTTGGAAATGTCATATAGCCACATCTACATATAAATAAGCTGCTCTGGAGTGCTGCACTAGCCGGGCTGCTTTGATATAGAAATTGCATAGTAGCACACAAAGCAGAAACAGCAGGACGCCACTCGGTCAAGTTTGGGGAGTTTTGTTCCTTAATCATCACACAACTAAGTTAACTAATAGTGCTGTGTCACTGCAGTGCTAGACAGGGAAGGGTTGTGAAGAGCTGCTGGTTAGTGAGAATCATGTGTGTGTGCTGCTAGGGCTGTGCAGTAGGGATTGTGGTCTGCTCATGTGCCCCAAAAGACAGCGCTGAACGTAGAGGTATTCCTTTGGCAGTGTCCCTCCTGGCCATCCTCTGCAGATCCACGTCTGCTTTCTCTGAAGGAGACCCCATTCGGATGTCCTGGATCTTCTGCTGCTAACATCCACATACTGGGGTGGTATTTCCATCTCTGTTTAATCTGGTATTACATAGTAAATTGAAACTCTCAGGCGTACTTTTTCAGAAGGGAGGACATACAGAGGAGCCCTGATCTGGTTGTTCCTGTCCATTTTTTACCCCCTCCAGCCCCGGCACTAATGAGTAGCTGGAGGAGAGGTGGATTGGAGAGAAAACAAGCCTTCAGCTCAGCTGTTGGGAGGAATTTCTCACAGAGGGTGACACCCGCTCTGCTCCTGCTGTGCCGCGCTGATGGATCCAGCGCTCGCCCCTCTGCCTTCAGGCACGCAGCCTAATTGGAGGGAACCTCACAAATCTCTAAACCGACACCAACTCTTTTTCAACACAGAATTACAATAATAATAAGGTTAACTCATCCTCTAAGGGCTCCGTCATGAGCTGCCTAAGGAGATCATATGCAAGGAGATAAACTATGACTTTATTTCTTTACACTGCTGGTTTGTGAAGGGGGAGGATGCTGCTCCCACAGGGCTGGTGGCATCTCTCTTAGGCAGGGGAATCTGAGTGAAGGGAACGTCAGTAGCTTGCCAAAAAGAGAGTAGCTGAGTTAGCACGAAGAGGCATTTAATCTATTCTAAGAATGGGGTTAACACAGATTTATTCAATCCTGACACAAAAGAAGGCAGCACAAGCTGTAAGGGCCCCTTTACCCAGGGCTTTGATAAATCCACAATACAGCCCCGCATCATTAAATCACAACCTAGCAATGATTGCAGCCCTCAAGACCAGCCCCAGCAGCAGCTGCCTTAAAGAGCTCTGTCTGTGTTACTTCATCCACACAAGTGTGGGGAGATGACCTGGGGACAGCTGACACAGAGATGAAACGGGGAGCCAGGGACCTCACCAGTGTGCTGGCCTGGGAAGCAGCAGGTACTACTGACACGCGGGAACGAGCAGCTCTGTGGAGCTGCTGCAGGGAGAGCTCAGTGTCTCAGCTTCCTCTGGATGTCCTGGAATCGAGTGTGGAGTGCAGCATCAAAGAGCAGTGACTGCTGCTTCAGGGGTGGCCTCGGTCACGGTGAGAGGCTGAAATGTGGTGGCGGGGAAGCAGAGGAGGTCAGATGAGGTGAGGCAGCAGCCTGCCCTACCTCTCTGAATGAAACAATCACCCCAGGGAGGAGCTGAGCCTAATGTGAGCACCTGGATATGGAGAAAATGATGCTTTGGAGCAGCACATTAGCCCACATAGGGTTTTTTCTCATCCAGTTTAGTTTATATTGCTGGGTGTTCCCATTCAGACGTGTGAGCAGTGGTACTCACATCACTGTGCAACTTTGGGTTGTATTGCACCTTGTATTGCAGTAACTACTTGGTAGAACTTTCTTCTACATGCAGGAGCCTTGGCTTTTAGGGGCCTGTACAATCTCTAGGGTAAGGAATCTGTGAATTCGGGGGACAACAGACACTGTGAAAAACAAGGGAAAAAAAAAATAGAAAAAACAGTCCTGGTTTAGTTTTGAGTAGACAAATGGTCGTGTTATGTATGCAGGGAAATGATTAACAAGTTGCTTGATTTCAATCAGTTTTCTCAAAGAAGGAAGATATATTCACAGATGTTGTAAATAAAAGCACTTCTTGATTTCCAAAGTTCAGCAACAGCTTTAACATATATAGCATAGCCCCCATATATATGCTGACAAGCTGAAAGTATTTTGTTCTCCATTTGAACATCTGGGGATTATTAGTGTCTTAATTCATTGGTTTCTATTATTAATTATGGCAGCAGGCTGAATAATTACGATGCATTGCTGCAAAGACAGAGCACAGTATTTTTTTTTCAAAGTGCGCTAGGACATCTTGCCATCATCTCAAACATAAAAAGCCCTAGATTATTTTTAAAAAGGAAAGTGGATTTTATCTTATTCCAGGGAACTGATTTGCATAGGGACATTTAAAATTAATAAATTACTGTGTTCAGCAAGCCTATTTTGTGCCTGAGAAAAGAAGCGAATGTAATTTATTTCACCATGTTCCATTTCTCTTTTTCCCCTTGGTGAAGCAACTAATATGGAAAGGGTATTTTTTGTGCAGTTTATGTAGAAAAACTAGCTTCAAGTTTCTACTTGGAGTGGCTGCAGGAGGAATTTAGGCTCAGGCTGCAGCAGAGTGGTGCCAGACGTTTTCAGCTGACATTTGGTGTCTCATTTTCCTCTTGCTCTCAGGGAGAGTGGGCTGGTGAGCTCCCTCTTGAGCAGCAGCAAGCACTTCCTTCGGAATTCTCACTCAACGCCCACCCAAACAGTGATTTTCAGGCAAGTTGCTTGCACACATTTTCTTCATTGTGAAGAGACGCTCTGTAGTTGTAAAAGCAGGGTTTCAGGAGGAGGGGACGTGAGGGGTGAAGGTGCTCCCCGGGCTGGCCCTGAGCAGCTGGCAGCAGTGCAGGGTGGCCGTGCAGCAGGGCAGGTTTGCCAAGGACGCTGCGCCTCGGAGCCGCTCAGCAAGGACCCGGCAGAAATCTCTGTTCTCTCATCACAGCTGGGATTTATTGTGGCAGTTCTTCATTAGGAGGGAGTGGAAAGCCTGCCTAAGGATTTCATCCCTAAGTTGCTGTGGGTGCTATTGCTCTTGGATGCTATTGAAGAGGGGGGGAAGTACCAGCAAACCTGCTAAAATAATTCTGCACTTTCAGAGGGAGCAGCACCATTACCATCCTTCTCCTGGACCTTTGAACCATTCCTGCAGATGTTCCTGGCCTGAGAAAGTTCTCTTTTACATCCAAAGAGCAGCAGTTGCTGACTCTGTGAAGACTGAAGATGAGTAATAGAAACTATCCCTAGGCTTATCCACAGGGTTCAGATTCCCATCCGTAGTCACTCAACTGAAGCTCTTTCCCAAAATTCAGGGCATCCTTGCCTTTACTCCACAGGTGGATATTCTCTGGATGTTTGTTTTGATTTCAAACAAGAATTACACATGAAATCTCTTTCATGCAGTGCAGAAGAGCTTTCTTAAGGAAGTTCCCAGTGCTGTGATCTGCAGCATCTCTTTGGGAAACCTGCCAGAGAGGTATGAGGGGGATACGCTTCCAAAAGGGGTTGAGAAGGTTAAAGACGTACATATTTAACCCAGAAATCCCTTTTTCACTTCGTATGTCCTCTGATAATGTGATGTGTAAGGAGTCACTACTTCAATATCAGCGAGAGCTTCTGTCTGCAAATTTGACTGACCTCAGCAGTATTAAAAGATTAAATTATTATGTAAGTCAATTCTCCTTAACCACTTTTTCCAATGAGATAGGTGTCAAAATGCACATCATTCACTGCCTCATCCCTTATTTTATTAAATATATGTGTATATATGTATTTTCAAGCCTTCCCTTGATCCAGGGACGACTGTACACTAGGTGTTAATATTGTATGTGAGCCAATATTTTTTCACATGAGCATAGCCTAATAGTTATTATTTCCAAAGTTCCAACATTACCTGCTGTACCTCAACCAAAATGCTGACATTAGAATTTATGGGCTGTGGCCCTCTACTTTGCTTGCTTGAAATCACCTAGAAGGTCTCACTGATTCACACATGAAGAATGAAGAATTATCAGCCCTGCAGAACTAATTGTTAAGTGCCTGGCAGTCAATTCTTGGATGCAAGGATCCTATTTTTGCCTAGATTTTTATTTTAATTTCTCTAAAGTGGATTGTAGGACCTTATGTCTGGAAAGAATTTTCTGGGCACTCCAGACAGTACTTCATATAATCCTCATCAAGGGCACTGATGGATTTATCTTTCGTCGGTGGCACTACTGCACATGTTTGGTTGTGGAACAGAAGCTCCACGTTAGCTCAGATGGGAGCTGGGGACCAGTGAGGGCTGCCCAGAGAAGAGTCTGGCTGCCTTGTTTTCATCACTTGCAGAGTCACATCCTGCCACCAGGCAGACTGCTCCAGCTTTTGAATTTCAGCTTTCACTGAAATAGTTGCCTGAGATTCTGAAGGGTGTACATTAAACTTCCAAAGACTGAAGGAAAGCCATATAACTAAACCAGAAATTAAAATAATACAAAATATATTTGAAATCATTCTTCTACGCCGTCTTGATGGAAGACAGGAACAGGCACAGATATTAAGGAATTTAGACAAGATAGCTTTAAATAATTTATTTAACATTTCAGAAGACAATCCATCAAGAAAATCAAGATCACTGAGTGGGTGGTCAGCCACAGCGGATATCTTTTTAGGATCCAGTTTATCCCAGAGAAATAGCTCAGCACTTCAGCATCTCCCTGCCATCCACAGAGAAGTTGGAGAGCAAGGGTTCAGCTGGGAGACTTTTCCAGTGAGAGATGATAAGCTGTTTCAGGCTACACTAAGTAGCATCTGGCCTCCATGCACTTAGAAATAATGTGTTTTGACTAGTGTGTCTTATTTGATAGGCTATCATGTCATGTGCTGGCACTAACAAGAGATGTGAACAATATGAAATGTCATGTTAGGCTAAAGAGGAAAAAAATGTTTCAGAAATGCAAAAGATGTTGGCTTCATCAAAGTGACTTTTTCAATCAGAAAAGTGCTTCAAGAAAAAGTTCCTTGAATACAATTGATCTAGAGGGTGAGGGTGTATTTCTTTTTTGGAATAAAAAAGACAAGCATTTTGAGAAACGTGGCAGGGATTCCTTTTGTCCAGAGATAGGAGAGACTGATCCAGTCAGCCCCATTTTTACCTCTGCTGGCTTCTGCCAAAAATCCTGTCCATCACAAAAAGGTACAAGTCTGTCCTGGCACAAATAAAACTTTCCTACATTGTTGCCAATAACAATGCAGCAAGTCTAGTGTGTGAAAAGGAGTTACTGATTTTATCATTACTGAAACCTGAGTAACTTTGAATTTGGTCTGTGTCATTGCTTTATGCATACAGATCTGCTGTGCTTGGAAAAAAGTGGGTTTGTATTTAGCTTAGTTCTCTGTAGGTGTGAGGTTGGTGTGGTAAGGGGCTCCTTAGTGTAGTGATACTGTAGTTTGATTAGTAAAAATTGCATCCAATACTGAATTTATAAATAATCCAAAGTTTTTATATGGGTAGAAGTCTTAATTTATTTAATTTAGGTTTAATTTTTTAAGATATGTACGATTCTTGTTTGCTTCATAACATCAGCATGGTTTTTATTCATATCCTCTCTTTTTAGAATCAGTTTATATTCTTGTTTCTATAGTACATGGTGATGTAGACCCTGTGATGCATTCGTAAGAGTTAGTATCTCATCTGCAGTGGATTGCTGAAAAGTGCTCAGGTCCTTCCATAAATGGGAGCAGTCAGTTTTAACATGAAAGGACTTCTAAAGCATGCCTGGGTGTTTGAGTCTCTACACTGGCTCCAGAAAGATGGATTTTGTGATGAGAAAAATAACCTGTTTTGAGGCAGGGAAATATTTTTTGTGCGTTCAAAATGTGCTGGGAGGGGGAACTTCTCAGTCTGAATGAAATGATATTTTTATTGGGGTCTGTATTTCGAGTAACCTAAATGGCAGATCGAACTAAAAGTGCATTTTTCCCTCTTCCTGCCTTTATATAAATCCCTGACTCTTTTGGAGGAGTCATCAGTCAAAATGAGATACAGACACAGATAATTTGTGTCTAAGTTTTGTGGGCTCTTCTCAGACAGGTGACAAGTGTTCCTGTATGAAGTGTTTACCCTATGAAGTGTTTATCCTAGGAATGCTAGCAAAGCTTGGGCCATCTCATTTTAGATTCAGAAAAGCATTTTCCATCACAACATTATGCTTAGAGGTGTAATTACAAGTTCTGCATGATCCTAGATTTACTTTAGAGTTTGCTAGAGACCTTGTTAAAGAAAACATGGTTTCTACCCACATGATTGCCAGCCCTACAGCCTACACACAGTGAGAGCATCTGCACGTCCAGATAGGTCTTGGTCCCCCTTTCAAGTCCCAGATTAGTCTGTCCTGAAAGTTACAATTTCCCCCCATCTTGAAGTGTGCCTTTAAAAAAAAATACTAAACCAAAGGATTTCATACCGCTATATCCACACTGCTGGCTGATCAGAGAGAGGAGGGATTCTTGCACTGAGTGGTGGTGCACAGGTGTGGCAGAGATACCTCAGTACCTGAGAAGGAACAATCAGAGATACACACACACACATGCATGTGCACACAGAGCAGTCTCCTGCTCTTCAGAGAGGAGGCAAACTTCCTCTGGTAATGGAGGATTTGAAGGAAATGACATTATGTTTTCCACCATAGAAAAAAAATGTGTATTAATAAGGACCCCATACTTCTTGCTGAAGTTTCCTGGACAGAAATAGGTTTGAATGTGGGCCATAGCAGAGGTGAAGCACATGCAGAACACATCAGGCACAGTGCATAGATGAGCACTGCAGTGAGTATGGACTCCCACATGTCCTGAGCACATCGAGATCTACATGTGTGCCATGGGCAAGTCCATTGATAGCTGACACATCACACACGTTTATTCTGTCTGGGAGGATTTCCAGGGGCATAAAGGAGCATTCATGAAGGGCTGATAACTCTGTGTATATATTTCACATGTTGGTAGCCAGTGTCTCACTTAGAGGGTGATAGGTAGCCAAAAATGTTTTGTGCCAGACCAAATGGACCCTGTGTTCCCACCTTTTTTCCAGTAGCAAAAATTCCTGAGCAAGCTGTCAAAGGAGGTTATAACATACCTCTAACCTGCCTCCTGTCAGCACATCCTGTCTGTGCTGTCCCAGAGACAGCTGTCAGCCCCCAGCCCAGGAATCCTGACTTCCCCCATGCTCCTGCACTGCATGGTCCCTAACAGCCTCCACCAGCCTCCCACAGGTATCCCAATGTAATCAGGGAACAGGGAGAGGCACTCGGGCTTGTGTTCAGCATATGTGCATTTGAAAAAATGCAATAATGGTCCCGGGTGCAGAGGTCCTGAAAATCCTAAGGATGAAAGAGAAGCTAACGCTGTCAGCAGGGACATAGAGGTTGCCTGTCATCCTCATTTGCTGGAAGCTGGTCCTCGCCTGTTCTCACATAAGGACAATATAACCAACTTTATTAGTGCAAGTGGTTAGAGACTCTTACAACTCTCCTTGGACAGCAGCGACAGAAAAGAAATTCATTATGAAAATCTGAATCTTGGATCTGCTGCATACACTTTTCCCAGAGGTGGGATAATACCTAAGCATGCCTGCTGCCGGCATGACTGGCTCGGAGGCAGAACACAAATTGCAATTGTTTTATAACACTCGGGGACTTCCTTTGGAAGATAAAAATGCTTCAACTTATTTGTGTGCAAACTACATTTCCTCAGACATCCATCATGAGATTTCTTTCTTCTGTTTTTAATTAATCATGGCTAGAAGATACTGTCACAGAAAAAAGAGTGTTACCATTTGAGATACCATAAGTGTTGGTTAAAAGGAAGAATTTGCCAAAATTACCCAGATTAATTAATACCTTGGTGGCCTACAAAATTCACGTGAGTTCATGGTGGTAACACTCTGTGTTTCAGCCTGTGAAGTTGAGCACATATCTGTTTCAAAACTAAATGAAGCCTCCATTTTCCCACCTGCATGAAAGGATTTTCCAGGATTTGCAGTCTCAGTGACTCTTTAACTGCTGCAGAAGTAGGCTCAGAAAGTCAAACTAGTTTAAAGTGCTGGGTACTGTGGGATGTGGAGCAGGCCACTGGGCTTTGGGGCACGGGCATGAAGCACTGATGATAAACTTGAGCTCTGGAGTCTCGCTCTACTTCAGCCATAAAATTGTCTTTCCATATATGTTCTGTTGAATTACTAAATGTATATTACATGCAAATGTCCGGAGTCTCTCTCCCAACCTTGTCTCAGTTTGAGGAGACAGTCCATGAAGTAAAACAGAAATAACCAGGTATTTTGCATGTGCTACTCTGTCATCAGATTTTGAATAGTCACGTTATTTTCTCAGGTGCCTCCTTTGCTGTAAATTGACAGGAATTATAAAAGACTGAGATAAACCCTTGCAAATCTCACATCAGCCAATCTGTTTGAAGGGACAAACCCTTGCTCGTGCTTCCCATGACCAACGTCTTTCACATCTTGTTCTTCTGTTGTTTTTTTTTTCATATGTTGAGTTCTTTCCATCGCTTCACCTTATACTACATGGTCAGGTTAACGTTCCCCTTCACCTGTGTTCACAGAGAATGCAAATAAACTGGAAGAAAGTGCAAGAGGGATCTACATCCCTTGTCCAGAGCATTACAACGGCTTCTGCATGCATGGCAAGTGTGAGCACTCCACAAACATGCTGGAACCGTCTTGCAGGTAACCCTTCTCCTACCAGCAAGGGAGGGCTACACACATGGAAATACTGACTTACAGAAACACTTAATCTAGATCAGCTACAGAAAATAATGGTAACCATGGCCCTTTGTGCTATAAAATCCATCAGACTTAAATTATTCAACAAAATCTCAGAAGTGTATTGAGTTATGAACAATGTTAATTGGCTGTAAAGCTGTCCAGTAACCTTTGATTATATTTAGACGCGTTTTTAAAAGCCCTTCGCAAAGCACTAAGACTAGCTAGGTGCCCTCCTCAGCCTGAGGGAGAGGAGTGCCACCAGTGTATGTCCCTGCTGTGGCAGGAGTGGTGCTGGTGGGGCACTGGCTGGGGCAGAGGTGGCTGCTTCAGCTGGAGGTGATTTTGGAGAAGGTTTGGGCAGGGAGGAGGAATATAGTGAAAGCACTGTAGTGCTCCTGCAGTGAATGCCTCCCTGCACAGGTGCAGATATTACTTCTGAAGCCCACACTGTGGGCCAGGTGGCTGGAAAAGGACTGTTACACATGAAGCACCATTTTCCTGGGCCTCTGGAATGGGAGCGCAAAGATACAGACCACACTCTCCCCAGGGCAGAACCTCAAGCCAGCTTATCCCAGCTCACACAAACAGCCAGGACACATTTTGTTCTTTACAGCTTCTGCATTTTAGGTGCTCCATTCAGCTGGAAAATGTCCTTTCCTCAAGGTGCTGGCAGCTGTGGGAATGCAGGAGAAGAAAAGGGAGGAAGCGCAAGGCTTAACCCATGAGGGTCAGTGCTCCACTCACACACCTGAGGGGAGCCCAAGCCATCTGTCTCAGTCCCTGACAGTTGCTGCTGCCATTGACCTGGATTTCAACATCTTGCTTGGGCAATTTAGGGGAAACAGGGCAAGAGCTAAAACTGTAAAAGCACTGCTTGGCCCCAAAATCACAGAGCAGAGTGGAGATGTCAGGCTGCAGGATGGGAACTGGTGAGCAGTGCAGCAGGCAGCATTGGTGTGGGGGGGATGGCTGCAGCATCAATAGAGGGTTTTTTAATAGCAACCAGACGAAATGTAAATGATGTATCCACTTTCAGGAACATCTAATCACATTTCATATGGAGCCTGGATGATTGCTTATCACCTCCTTAGGGGTAATCTGCATAAGGAACCACAGCTCGATGGCTTTTCACCCTCCCCCACCTCCCCAAAGAAAGGGAGAAGTCTAAAGTATGTTGTGCAAGGAACTAAGTGGGTTCTCATCACAACGTGCAAGTATTTCTACTTGAAGCCAGTTATGTCTTAGTCCCCTGGGCACCTCCTGGCACTCTCACAGTGTTGTTCACTCTCACAGACCTTGGTGACACTGAGGAGACCACAAGTCTTCCCTCTGAGAGGCTGAGCACTCACTGATACTGTCTCTGTGGGAGTCCATTCTGCAAAAAAAAGATCCCACATAAGTTTATGCTTCAGCCACTAATTTTTCTTTTTTCCAGATACAGTTTTTCCAGCATTCTTTGAAAGCAGCAGGTATAATGAGAAAAAAATATTTTTTATTTCAGATGTGATGCCGGCTATACTGGACAACACTGTGAAAAAAAGGACTACAGCGTTTTATATGTGGTTCCAGGTCCAGTACGATTTCAGTATGTCTTAATAGCAGCTGTGATTGGAACCATCCAGATTGCTATCATCTGTGTTGTAGTCCTTTGTATTACAAGGTCAGTATCTCTGGTACTTTACAGTAGAAAGAGAAAAGACTTTTGTTTTTCCTGCAATGTGCGCTGATTATACCGATTTCTGCAGTGACACTGCTGATAACAAATGCTATTTAATTCACCAACAAACAGAAGATATCATCTGGTCCAGCCAGCCAGTGCTCCTTCATTATTATGACTGAATTTTTACTTCCATCTTAATCAAACTTAGGTAGCAATGGTGCCTACAGCAAGTGAAGTTCTCTATTTTGTATTCAGATGCTTGGACAAATATTGTTCATATAAATAAGGGGACTATAAATACAGCAGCTGGATCAACACTTAATAAAACTAATCATATCTCCATCTGGTTTCCTTAAGGGCCCATTCCCTTAGTCCTAATCAGGCAAAGCATACAAACTTTTAAGCCTATTTGCAACCCTGCTGATTAAATGATTTCATTAGGCTTGAGTGCATGTTCAAAGGCACTGCACATGTTTTAGGGTCTTCCATATATGATGTACCTAGGGTTTTTTTTCTTTAGTGCGGAGCAGAGGGTTATGTGAATGGAAAAAGCCCCAGGGTAGTTCAGAATGAGAGGGTAAATGCAATCCTTCCCCTCCATTTGCTGTTCTACTCCCTCACTTGACTGTGTTACTGTCTGTGAGGGTTTGGGGTAACTTCTGAATGTCAAACATCTACAGGCTTCTCTTAGAAATCACAAGGTTAAATTAATTCAGCTAGCAGCACTGATAAATTGCTCTTTTAAAATTTATTTTCTTTTTAAAATTAAAAAAAACAACAGGTATCATACCTTCATATAAAATAAGATCTCTATTTCAGTCCCTATGTTGCACTACCTGGCTGGAAGACAAGTGTAGAGCATTTGTTCCTGACAAAAGACCAAAAAAAAATCCATAAATCCTTCTCTGGCCTAAAGGCACAAAACAAAACCTTTCTTGGCCAAATAGAGTTCATCACCTGAATGGCAACTGCCAAACGAGGCAGTAGATTACAGGAGGTGGTATTCACAGAGGTAATTCAAACAACCAAAAATACAGCAGGTAGTGAGAGAAAGAAGGTGGTGTAGTAACTGATAATGGAATAAATGTGTATTGTTTTGTCAAGTGACTCTAGTTTTGTCACCTTGATGCAGTGAGCAAAGTACTTTATACTGAAGAATTGAAGACGGGGAGCTCTGAGTGATCCGGTACTGTAATGCAAATTACCCGTCACAACTGTTTTCATACAGAGACAGTACCTCTTCCCCCACACTTTGTAACCAAGTCAATTTATGATCTTTTGACTTTTTTCTGTAATGCATGTAATTACTGCAGAGCATCCTCCATCCCAGCATAATGATTTGAGATACATTTGCAAAAGTGTGCTCTTAAGTGGCCTAAGAGAAATCCACATGACAAGAGAGCGTTGTGGCAGCATATGCATAAGCAATTGAGTTTTTGAAGTTGTCTGCTTTGGAGAACCTGACTGTACTGGTTTGAACTCCACACCCTGAATTCTTGAAAGTGCTGAAACCACCTTGCCAGGTTCCTGGGAGAAGGAAGGGAAACTTCACTCAGAGGGCACTGCAGCCAAATTCTTTGCTGCTCATTTCAGTGCATCTTCAGCTAATTAATTTTTCAAGCTAATTTGGTGCACTGCATCCATTTGAGCCTCACAAAATTGCCATTGTAATCTTCCAGTTATCATTACTGTTGTTGCTCTTAAAATTTTCCCTGTACAGTGGTGCAAATCTCCAGGGGTGTCGTCCATTGCTGGACGGTTCTGAGCAAGCCCTGGGAACTTTTAGGGCCATTGTTGTACAGACACTTTAATCTGAATAAATGGGCTGCTGACAGCTGAGGTTTGCCCCTGCCCCTTCCTCTGCCTCCTGGGCACTTGGCCCACCAAGTTGCCACTGTTACCATTTCTGCAGCCACACAACCAGCCGAGTCAGAGGATGGACTCAGCCGAAAATGCAGCCAACGGAAGTGATGATGATTGGGGTTTAAGTCACTCGGTGTTGTCTACTCATCACTACTGCCAGCAATGGGAATTTCTGGGGTGGATGGGCAGGGAACCAGAGGCCAAGAGGTAAAACAGCGAGGCACAGTCTGCCCAAGGACCTTTAGCTTAGACATAAGGCAAATAAAGAAGCAGTGATAAAAGTGAAGGAGGATGACAAATAATATAGATATGGCCTAGTGTCATAATGATTCTCAGCAGTTTTCTTTACAGCTTTGCATTTTTAGTGCTTCCCTAATGTTTAGTCACAGCAGCTTATTTATGTGAAGAAATAACTTGATTAAAAATGAATGCATAACGTATTTTACCTGCTATGAATCACATTGTGAGTAACTCGAGCTTGCAAACAAGGCTTCAGTGGAGAGAGGGAGGGAGGGAGGGCAGCCTGTGCTCCAGTACTTGGTTTACATCGATGTAACTGCTGAGTTCATAAATGAATGCACCCCACACACAGTGCACTACAAAAGACTTTCGGTTAAAGAGTTAAGGACCAAGGAAAACCTATCACTCAGTTTTAGTAGATGATTAAGTCTGAAAAGCTGGTTAAATGCCAGTGGCCCCCTTAAGAACCCCTGCTGCACTTTAGACACAACCCACCTGTAAATGCAATAGCATTGTACGTAAGCAGACTGGGGCCTTTCCAAGCTCCCGGCCATGGGTAATGTACAATTGAAACATGGGCATTTTTGGCTCAAAGGTGCTATTTCATCATCTTAATTTGAGTAATCCCTACATTTTAATTGAGTTGTCTCGACCTTGAAGTGACTGTGTCGATACTGTCAGCGTTGGTTTGGGGAAAGTGCCTATGAGATATTCATCTCCTTGCTTCCAGCTGGAGCAGTTGGTACCCACCATGGGATGCTGATCCTCATCATCCCCCAGCCACCTGGCTCCTCCATGTTTCATAGAAGATCAGTCTGGTTGTGCGCACTGTGCCCTGGTTCCCTAACCCTGCTTCACATGGCTGAGTGCCGGGGCGAGGCAGGGCTGTAAATCCATACAGGATGAGGAGGAGCCCTGGAAGCCCGGGCGCGGGCCCTGGGTGTTGGTGGTGGCCGTGTGCCGCAGGGCCCCGCAGTGCGTGCCCTGCCTGGGGCGGGAGAGGCCGCAGGGGACAGCGAGCGGCTGCGGGCCGGGGGCTCTGGGCGCGCGAGCGCGGTGAGCCAGCCCCGTGCTTGCTATCGGCACCGGCCCCGAGTCGCTCCCACAGTCCGGTCGCCTTCCCAGGGAGCTCGCGGTGAGTAACGGGTTTGTGGTGAGACCGCAGACCCGCTGAAGCCTGCCTTAGTTCCCTAATGAAAGCTCTGCCGCGACCCCCGAGAGCGCGGGAGACGCGGGCTGGCTTTTCCTGGAGCAGGGATAGCGGCCTACTTCACTGCTGCCCAGGAAGGAGCGAGGCAAAATATAGCCCACAGCCATGCAGCTTCTCATGAGGGGGTGGTCCTGGTGGCTTAAAAGTGAGGCAAGTCAGGACAGTCTGACCCATATTTTGCTAGACACTTACATAATTGTATTCCAGCGTTTTTTTTAAATGCTTCCTAAGTTCTTATGCTCTTGTTTAGCCTTTCAGTTGACGTCACAAAACTATAACATCACTCCCATTCAACAGGGGGTGGGGGAAAATGACCTTTTCTATTTTAAGGGGTCAGTAAAAATCTATTTCATTCTGTTCTGCTCTTAGTTATTTGACACAGAGCTGCAGGCAAGTGCTTTAAGCTCTCTGCACTGAGGTGGGCTCTCCCTAGTGCACAAACCGAAGGGTTTCACAATGTGCTGCTGAAAGCCCTCCTGTAACAGAAGAACAAGTCAGCCCCATACAAAGGGAATGTTTTTCCATGTCAGTGTGGCCCGGAGTATTGTGGGGCCTCTTTTCATGGCACTCCAGGAGAGAGTTTCGGTCTCTGTTGTGCAGCTGGCCACAGTTTTTACCATAACCACCCCTGGCTTTCAGCTGATTAGAACATCCTGTGGCCTCCACCCAGGATTAAACCTCTCTATGCTTTCTGCCTGAGGGTGCCTTTCCATGAGAGGGAATCAGAAACACACCACTAGCTTTCCATTAGGGGCAAATGTAGCATCCCCACAGCAGGTGCTGCTGCAGGTGAAAGGCTGAAATGTGCCCTTGCTGAGGAACACTGGAGGTCTTGGGGCTTCCCAGCACAGTTGCTTTCCACACCAAGCCAAGCAGCTGTGGCACGGTGCAGGCACCTGTAAGTAAAGTAGCTGATCGCTCATGGGCTGAGCATGGAGCTTTTCCGTGGAGATTCAGGGGCTCGGCAGACACTTAGGGCTTGGAAAGGCAGCCCCTGCAGCCACTTTGTAAACACTTCACAGACCTGGGACACTGGCCATGTGAGCGTGAGACCATCCTGCGTCTTCCACCTGCACCTCGCTCAAAATAAACCCATTATTTAAAGCTGAACAACGCGGTGCAGTTGGGACCATTGCGATGCAGCAAGGGTGCCCAGTGTTCAAGAATCTGAACATCTCCCTGGCCGTGATTTTGTTCACAGTATGTTTTTGGGGGTTGTGGTGGCTTTTTTTTGTGGTTCCAGTGCCGTTAGCCAGCTGGTTTCATTTCATTGAGGAGGAAGCACGCTGAGGGCCAGGGGATGCCCCTGGCATCCCTGCTGCCCCCGCCACCTCTCGAGCAGATGTGTTGCTAAGAGCCATGTATTCTCACAACTCTCTTTTCCAGGAAATGTCCCAGGAGCAACAGAATCCACAGACAGAAGCAAAACACAGGGCACTACAGTTCAGACAACACAACAAGAGCATCGACAAGGTTAATTTAAAGAGCGCATGTTTCCACAATGGCAAAACTAACTGCAGAGAGCTTGGACTACAAAATACAGTATTATAGACAAAAGATTAAGACAAGATCTACACATGTTGCCTTGCATTTGTGGTAATCTACACCAATGAGAACATGTACTACAGCTATATTTGATTATGTATGGATATATTTGAAATAGTATACATTGTCTTGATGTTTTTCTGTAATGTAAATAAACTATTTATATCACACAATATAGTTTTTTCTTTTTCATGTATTTGTTATATATAATAAATACTCAGTGATGAGAAAAAAATTGCCTTTCTTAAATTTGCTGTATCTCATAGCTGTGTATAGTCTTGGGATATTGTATATGGACACTAACAAATCTCTTTTTTTTTCTTTTTCCAGTTCTAGTGGCAATTTTGAGTCTACTGAACTCAGTAGTAGGGTTTTGAGTTGGTCCAAGATCAGCGACAATTATGGATGTGGGAAAGGTGAAGAATAATTTAACCTACATTGAGGAGGGATAAAATATTTCAGATCCGCAGTCAACTACATTTCATCAGCCTTCTTCTCCCATGCCATCTATCTTTACTCTCCCATAGCTTAGGAAGTCTTTGCCTTCTAAATTAAATCCTAACCGAAGGGGAAATGGAAATTCTCAGTAACCGCAATGAGAGTGTCGGGGGTAACATTTCCATTTGGGATGGAATTAGGTGTCTGTCAAGGTGAACCCTACGAGAACACTTAGCAGAATCTCCAACTCTGGTCACTGGAGTGAGTGAAAATTGCTTCTCACTCTTGATTGAAAATTATTAGGTTAAAAAAGTTAATAACATAATAACAGCTGAAATGCCAGTCCCATTTGCACCTCGTGAACATGCTGATATAATTTATTTTTTCAAAGAGAAGGTGAAAAACACTCAGAAAATACCTTATGAATAACTTTATGGGTGACCCTACTCCATTAAATGTAATGAACCCAAATGTTGGCTATACCTCAGGAAAATAAGGGCATGTGTTTTGTCACAGCCACATGATGGACAAGATGCAAAGTTATTTCTGTGATAGCTGAAACTCTCCAAAACACATCCTTTCAAGAAGGTAATTCTGCTCTAGTTTGTGCTGTGAATTTTGAAGACAGGAGAGTTGAGACTGAAGGGCAGAGTGGGGTAACGTCACTGCTGCTGGATAACATCCACTCCAGTGATTGAGTGCCCGAGCTCTAGTCCCACTGAGTGTCAGAACTGACCTGAAGAGCCCTTGTAACAGCAGTCACTGTGCTGCTCCTCTCCAAAGAGACTTTGCCCGGGCAGAACGTACCCAAGACAAGAGTTAGGAGTATTTCTCACTGTCATCACCATGTCAGAGTCAGACCTGGGGTTACCTGGGATGATGTCTCATGACTGTGTTTCCATTTCCTGCTTCAGCATCCATCTGGTCACTCACAGCAGTCACCACCAACCCCACCAGTGACAGCCCACCCAATCTGGCCTTCAGACACGGGTGCAGTGATACCTCTACTCTAACATGACTTTTGGTCTTCCCCTCCCTACCCCAGCCTGCTTTAAAGTGAATCCATTGCATGATGTTCACACGGTCTCAGTTTTTGTCTTGTTCTGGGTTTCTTGGCTTTTTAAAGGTAATAAAAGGTGATTGGCAAGAGATGCTTCCAGACACCTGGTCTGTGCTGATTGATGGGAGTGGGAGTGGTGCTTGCACAGGCAGAGGGGCAGATGATGGCACAGGGCAGCTCTCTGGCACTGGGGTGCTGGCCCTGCAGGGGCTTTCTACTCCCTGGAGCCATAGATTGGGCCAAGACACAAGGAAAGGGGGTCACCCAGCCACCCCCTGCTCCTCAGCCCAGCCCCAGCTCTCTGATCGTGGAGCCTTGTTTTCACATTGGAAGAGTGATAGAGTGGGGCAGGAGTGCAGAGCAGAGGCTGTGAGCAGGTGTGATCCTGGCTGCTGCACCAGAGGGATGTTTCCATGCTCAAACCCACTGCAAAATACTCCTCTCTGTCCCAGTCCTTGCTGGTTTTGTGTCCCGTGCTCAGCCGGGGCGGTCTGACAAGGAGCGCAGGCCAGGCACGGCAGTGCTGCACTGTACGGATTTGGTGGCACTAGATGCCCTCTAGGGAGACTTTGCAAGCTCTGGTAGCTCATGCCCAAGTGGCATTACAATGTCCCTTGGGCATGAGTGGCATTGCCTGACACAGCAAAGGCAGCGAGCTCCTCTGAGGAGAACTTCAGCAGCAGGTTGAGGATTAGGCTGAAGGAGGCAAATGTAGCTCTACCCTGCAGACACCCTCCCATGCTTTGTGCTTCCTGAGTGAAGAGCTGGAGTCTAACAAGTGTCAAAACTGCATCTTTTGTGCCCATTCCAAATATCAGTCCCCCCACTGGGACCATCAGGTCTGGATTGTTTATTTCGGTCGCTTACATTAGATAAAAAATTAAACATTAGCACGTGCGCATCGCCATGGAGCTATAGCAATAAACCTGATTAAGAAAGGCAAGGTTTGGCTGGACAAAAATAGCACGGCATCATTTAGGAGTGAAAAGAGGAGTCCGACACACTGTCTCCAAACTTCCCAACATTATGAGCCTGTCTGTTACTGAGCAGTGGCGCATTTAATCCCCAAATAGCCTGTGTTTGCCAGGTGTCATTAGCTGCATCCCCAGCTCCAGGGCCTGTCACAAAGCCTCACACCTCCCCAGCAAGGTCGGTGCTTAAGTACCTGTTGCAGACAGGAGGGCAGAGAAGGGAAAGGGATTTTTGTTTTAACACACGGGGGGCCCCCACCTCTTTAGGTCTTTCAAACTTAACCTTCAACATGCTGGCATGGGCACACAGTCTGACAGTAACCATGTCTTGGGGTTGTACGTACAGGAATGGAAATTTCTACCAAAGACGTGCAGAAACTGTACAAAATGCAGCAAATTTGGAGATGTGGATTTTTCCTTTTCTGAAGGGTCTGGTGTGCCTGTTAGATCCCTAACAGACATGGGGATTGTGCCATGCCCCAAGGCAGAGCCCAGTTCCTCCACCTGGAGTCACACAGAGGGCTGAAAAAGTGTTGCTGTTGGTTCTCTTCTCAGTGCATGCTTCAGCAGGATGAGCAAGGTCCCTTGTGAAGCCCATGGAGATAGACTCAGTCCTTGGGGAGGGCAGTAATTCATCTGTTTGGGCTGTTTCATAGGCTTTTTTTGCATGGCACTATGGCAACTTCAAATAACCTCTACTGCCAGTACTCACCTGCTTTAAAAACCACACTAAATGACAAAATGTGCAAAAAACAATGAGAAGAATAGTATTCCACACTCTTTGTGATGGCTTTGGGCCAACACATGGCCCAACACCCTGCAGTCACTTGCTGGCCTGGCTGTTGTTTTACCACAAGCCACACCGAAAGATATAAAAGGTAAAATTAAGAGGTAAAAATAGGGCTTTTGGCACACCCATTCCCTAAGGAGCAGCCTGACACGTTTCTGGAGCAAGAAACCGCGTCTTTGTTTTGTATGTGATGCATTTACCACAACAGCATCCTGACCTCAGTCCTCAAAATAAAGCCAGGTGTGCTACTGGCAGAGCCCCTCACCCTCCCCAGCCAGGGGTGGTCAGATGGTGTCCAACACCTTCGTGCCTTTGGACGCTGGGCTGGATCCCAGCCCGTAAGGAGCTCACCTGCAGCTAGGACTCTGACTGACTGCGGTGGTGGGGCGTTGTGGAGGCGTGTGTGACACACGCCTCACCTTTCCCAACCCCAAATGCAGCATCACAGGACAGGCACAGCCCCGTGCCTCTCCATCAGGGTGCTTCTCCTTGAGGTAATGTGTTCGTTATCAGTCCCTTTCATCCAAAGATGATAAGACATGATTTACATGACTTTATCATTATAAAAATATTATAGTTAACGAGGGGATGCCGGACACCCTGTTCTAGCTGTTTGCCTTCCCCTGCACTCTGAGGAACAGGGATCACCTCAACAGCAAAGACACTGGGGCAGTTCCTCCTCCATCAGGCTGTCACCAGCGCGGGCCGCTCTGGTTTTGCAGAGGTTCTCTGTGCCAGCCGTGAGGGAGCCGTGCTGGTGGCAGGGCTGCCCGGGTGTGTCCCAGGCACAGGTTAACCGAGCGGGCAGGGGGACGCGGGTGCCGTCTACCGCTGCCTCCTATTTTCCAGAAGCAGCCCTCAAAAAAGCCTACATCTTCAAAGAGCTCTCTAAAGTTTCTTTGAAAACAAAATGATTAAAGGCTATCTTCCTTCTCATCCAACATCAGACGCATCGCACGCCGCATCCTTGCTTTCACCCCTGATTATGCATGCAGCTTTTCCCAGCTCCCAGTTTTGCGTCGGCATGGAAGTTACAGCCCCGAATTAAAAGCGAGGTTCATTACTGCACATCAAAGCCGGCGCTGTGCCTCGGCCAGCCTGGCCCTTTCTTTAATTTATGGGTGCATGGCCAGGCTGCAGCTCTGCTTGTACGGCGTCTACAGCCCCCACAGGTTTGTAAGGCACGCTGAGGACGTCTAGCACTGTTGGTAGGGCTTTTCCAGAGTAACCAACAACCTCAAATGAACTTGAAGAGAGATGGAGAAACGCTGGGCCATTACACATTGTTTTTAGAGTAATTTAAAACTATTATCAATAATAATATAAATAATATTATTATTTTATCTGTGTTTCTGGTCTCGACGTGCCACAGCCTGGCTGATGGAGTCTCTTACACTGTGCTCTGTCTGACATGGAAGCCAAAAATCTCCTTTTTTTGCCACACACACACAGAGCATCTGGGGTGCTGCACCCTGACAGTGCCACCAATGCAGCCTCTGCTGGCACCTGCAAGCAGGAGGGGCAAGGGGACAGGAGGGCCAGAAGGAACAGGCATAGTAGCACCTACCCTGCCAGCCCTTGGGCTGATGCTTTGCTTTCAAATGCTTGTCATATTAGGTGGGCTTAATTTATTTTAGTTTCAGTTTAATTAACAGTTTTGTCACAGCAGGAGGGCTGTTAAAAACAGAGATGCTTGTAAAAAGAATAAAAAAAAGGCAGGATTTTTGTCAACTTCTCCTTTTTTTTGTTATTTGCCGTATTGAATGCGAGCCACAAGGCAGTAAAATATTCCGCAGTCTCACACAGCAGCAGCCAAGCTGCAGAATAAAAAAAAAAAGCATGCGAGGAATCTGCTCTATAATGCTAACGAGGTGGCACCCGCCACCACCGCTTTGTCAACAAAATGGGACGCCCATTTCGCTCAGTTCGGGGAGCACGGACACCCAGGGAGGAGCCCTGGGGTCAGTCCCTCAGCCATTTGATTTTCCTGGGCTGCGGGAGCCATGGTCCAGCGCCGGGGGTGTCACCCCCGCCGCGCCCCTGCCCCGCAGCCGCTCCGCTGGGACCGCGGCGCCGCCACCTCCCACCGCAGTGAAAAGTATTAAGAAGATGTACTAAAGCCTCATAAACTTGCCGTGAGAGAAGCTTTAAGAGGGGCTTGGTTTACGTCGGGTCACTCGGAAAAGAAGTGTAATTATTCAGGGTAAGATCCGGCCTCTAAATGCAAGCGCGGGCGACCGCCCGTCAGCCCCGACGGCAGCGCCGGTTCCACGGCGGAGCTTTCAGCGGGGCAGGGATGAGCACAGAGGTGAGGCAGA
This sequence comes from Tichodroma muraria, assembly GCA_013390105.1. Taxonomy (NCBI): domain Eukaryota; kingdom Metazoa; phylum Chordata; class Aves; order Passeriformes; family Sittidae; genus Tichodroma; species Tichodroma muraria. The sequence continues at coordinate 49,217 of WAAG01070234.1, read as the reverse complement.
GCCGTGTAATGTGACCTGAATTAGCGGCTATAGATAGTGCTTCCTGCGTGTTTTACATTTTCAAATAAAAAGGATCTTCTTGTTTAATGGTTAATAAAAGTGATTAGTGCTCCCAGGGCATGGATCCTGACAGATGCAGACCATGCTGGAGGGACCAGCTACAAGACACAAGACGAAACCGATGATTTTTTTTATTTTTTTTTTTCCCGTGGAGTACATCACCGCCAGCATTTGCAAGTTAATTTGTAATATAATTATATGTTGCTTCTGTCACAGAAGCGCAGCGCGTGTGTTGGGCCAGCGGCCTGCCAGTGCCACAGCACTGCCAGCACTGCTGCAGTGAGGAGCAGCCAAGAGCTGAGGGGCTCTGTGCGTGTGTGCACACGGATACGGACAGGCTGGGATGTATAAATACATACATGGACACATACATGCACCTACACGCGTGTATACACACGTGTACCCTACATAAGCTTATGAGAGTACATTTACACACCCATATACACACACGGATATGCCTACGTACTCATACTTGTAATAAATACGCATGCACGTACAAAAATGTAATCTCACACAGAAAAATAAAATTATACTTGTGTGATGGGTACTGCAGAGAAGAGCCAGCTGACTGCCCTGCAACACGTCCTGCGTCAGAGGCACAAAGAATAACGGGGCAGAGAGAGCCGTGCCCTGCCGAGCTCCCTGTGCAGCTCCCAGCACTGCCAGGTTCCTAGCGAAACCAAAACCTGCCATGCCAGCCTCGTGGCAGCATTACACCCTCACTCTGAAAGCTGGGTTGACTTTTTTTTTCATTAATTTATTATTATTATTTCTTTTCATGGCACGCCATGTAGAGGATTATGGTCAGTAATAGTTTTCCAAGAAATAAAGTCTATGAAAGTAATTGTTAGGAACAAGCTGCAGTAGCAAATTGCTGAGTGGTTGCCATAGTGCAGCAGCACAATTTGAGATTTAATATCATTACTAATGATATTTACTTGGCCTGCAGGAGAGAGTGAGACTTGTGCTCCCTAAATGTCATTTGACTGCTAATATGTCAGTGTGCACACCCAGCCCGGCCGTGGGGAGGGACCTGGAGTGACTAGGGCCAGCGCTGCCCGCAGGCAGCGATGCTGTGCTGGTGTCCCCTGCCCAGGCTGTGCCAAGGAGCCCCCATGTGACAGGGTGGGGAACCCCAAAAAGCCACACGCACGTGTAGCAGCAGTGCTGGGGCTCAGCTCCTCCCTGGGACCCCCAAAACCAGCCCCAGCCTCTTGTTCACTGATCTCTTCAGGCTCATCTACACCGCCTGCGAGCTCAGGCTTCCTCTCCTGTTGGGCTTCTCCATGGGAGGGGGAGACATATTGCCTTGCTGTAAAGTGAGACATTTAGCTTATTAAACGCCGTTAAGGCTGCCCTGAGGTCTGTGCACATGCGGGACCATCAAGAGGGAATCGTTATTATTATTGTTCTTATTAGTCATAGTCATTTTCCCAGCGATAAGTCTCGTGTCCAGATGTCTTTCCATCCATTGCTTAAATTTTCTGAGGCCAACACAAAACTATTGTGAAGATGGACTAGTCCAAGTCTCACTTCAAACAGTGCAGGAGCAGAACACCCATGCAAAAATAAATATATATGTTTTTAAATTAAAAGACAAATGGAAGAAAGGGTCATAGTTGGCTAAAAATGAATTGCGCAGTGCGTAAAAGAGAAAACAGATTAGAGAAGATAACGTTTTAGTTTAAGTGTTCCATCATTATTAATTCATTTGGTGCTCTTTATGATAATACCAATCATTTGGAATTCATTTGGTGTTTATGTGGATGTCATCTCGACTCCTGCAGAAATTCCAAAGTAATTCAGCATTAATGTGCTATTAAAAATTGTTACCAGCCACTACCTTCATTACTTCACCAGCACAGCCTAATCTTTCTTCTCTCATTCTCTAAATTCAAATTCCAGTGTTTATTTTGCTTTTATCTTTATTAGGGTTTTAAAATGTAATGCTTCTATTTAAAAATTCTCCTTATGCTACATGAGTATTGTCTCTTTTTTTTTTTGAAAGCATCAAAATTATGCAAATAAAAGAGGGGGTTAATGGTGATTCTTCATTTTATTGCTGGCATGTGACTGAGAAACAGCCAAAGAGACTTCAGCTTATCATTTACAAGAGTGAATTTACCAAGCTGTTGCCTGTGCGTGCGGCAGATAACAGTGAACCAAATGTGGATGAAATAACACCTGTCCCACATGGAGGTCTTTGGGTTTGGGCACTGCAGGTGCCTCAGGGGAAGGGATGCGGCTGCCACAGCCCTCCCAAGGGTGCAGGGTCTCCAGGAGGGACCAAGCTGCCACTGATGACCCTTTTCTGCACTCACCCCACCAGCGGAGCATCCCTCTGCTTCCAGCTGGGAACAGCAGGGTGGCAGCTGCCGAAATGGATGTTCTTGGTCCAAGCCCCAGCAACAGAGGAAAAAAGGCTGCACTTTCATGTGACATTAACAAAACAAAACACAATAAATAAAAGAGATTAAATGCAAAACCCTTACATTAAAGGAATATTAATTAGCTTTTACAGTCAGGAACTTGATGGTTAGAAAATGCCAGATTGCTGGGAAAAATAAAAAAGAAAATCCCAACGCTGGAGTCAGCCCCCAGCTGTGCCTGTCTCGTTGTGCAGCTCCATAATTATATGATCCATACTATTTTCCCCCTGGATATCTGCTTCTTTGGACCACGTACATATAATGGCACACTGGGACAGAGAGAAGTCTGGGCTTGGCAGCTCTCAGCATCCACAACTGGAGTGCTGACCTTGCCACCAAATGACACTGCCTTAATGCTGTTTCCTAGCAAATATTACTTGTCTGAAACCACAGACTGCCACAGCCCCACGTGTGTGAGCAAAGGCACAGGGGCGGGGATTCTCAGAGCTCTGTGGCCCAGGGCGAGTGGGGAACACACCCCAGAGCTGGCCACCAAGCACTCTGAACACGGTTTGCACGGGGAGGAGAGCCGAAGTCCCCCGGGTGACCGGCAGAGCAAAGCCCATCAGCAGGGCCGGGTCAGTACCCAGGCGAAGGGAGAAGGGGAACAGCCAGGGCTGGTCACACCAGCCTGGTGACACTAAGCACGCCCAGCGCTCGCCTGGCCCCTGGCTGTGGAATAGGGAGGTGACACGCCCACCCCACAGCATGACCAGGTCCCAGCTGAGCATCCTCTGCCACTCACACGGCCGCAGAGCACAGATTTACAAGGAGAATAAAGCCCGTTGCAGAGGAATTTTCCACTTAATCAAAATCCTGGGAAGAATATGAATGCTTATAGGTTAAAGGAACCTGGCAGCTCTAACTTGTCTGTCATGTCTTTAAGGATTGCCATTAAGTCATAAACGTGACAAAGATTAAAGAGTTTATTAATGTTATTAGAGAGTTGAGATAAAATGCTATGCCTTGCAGGGTCTCTCTCCCTCTCTCACTATTTAATGAAAACATTTTCATCACTTTCTGAATCTATTATACCAAATATTCATTTCAGGAGTCCTAAGATTATTTTATTTTAATTAGAAAAGATGTGGCAACCACCTGAAAGTAATACAGTTAAAATACCTTGCCACGGTTCTCCTTCTCACTGCTGCTGTCGGATGGGAGTTTCCTCAGACTAGCCATGGCAGCAGAGTGAGCCCAGGGTGAGTGAAGGAGGACAGGGAAGTCCTGTGGCATGCCAAGACCATCAGGGCAGTCCCTCCTGGTCATCCTGAGAGCCAGCAGCACCTCAGCCCAAGCCTTGAAAATGGTTCTGTGCATGTCCAAAGCCACCACCAAGGTTATGGGGTGAGGAGAGCCGCTGCATCCACAGGTAGGACCAGGAGTACATCCCCGGGGAGCAAGCAAGGGGTGGGAGCATCTTCTGCAGGCACAGGAGATAAAGTGAGGTGCTGGCTGGTGGAGCAAAGCAAGTGAAGGGAAAGAAGCTTAAGAAAATGAAAAGGGGAGTTTGTGACGGCCCATGAAAGGAGCCCTACCCTCTGCAAATCTCTGACAGCTATTCACAAAACCAGGAGGCGAACAGCCAAAAGTCTTTCTTGATGTGGGTGCTTTGACTTTGGTTGGTGTTATACCGTGACTGAGTTTTAATTCATGGTTAGAGCAGGTCCAGTCTTTTGCTGATAAAGACTGGAAATCGAAGCAGCACTGGGACAGTCACATGCTTCTATACGAGCCTTCCCTTTCAGCTCAAGACTTTGTAGCTGTATTTGTAATGCAAGCAGCTCACAGATACCCCTCCTTTTTAAACTTTCCAACTAACCCAATTTAATTTGTTAATTTATTCTGTAACCTGATTTACTGTTAATTTATTTTAGTGAGTAAGATATCCCAGCTTTAAGTTCCAATTAAATAAAGGGGAGGGCTTAACGCTTTTGCTGCACAATATCTTCATGCCACATTGTATTCCATTTTAACACCATGCTGAAGCATTGCCAAAGCTTATTGCCACTAACTAATACAAATCCATACGTCTGCAAATTAATGTCATGCACACAGCAGATTGCTCCTCGCAAACGTACCTTTAAGAGGGCAATATTGGCTGTAGCAAGCATCACTTGTTGCTTAGCAACAGCCATAGCATCACTTGGGGCAGGTCTATCCTAAACAGGAATGTAAAGCCCAGGGATGTGGCTGTCCACCCCAACTCACCCACCCCTGCGGCTCACCCCTGGTTAAGAGATCCAGGATGTTCTAAATTTTTTTTCTCTCTTTTTTTTTTTTTTTTTTCTGTTTTGTTTTTGGCTTTGTTTTTTGAGGTGTGCTTCATTTTAGGGATGTTAAAAAACTATAAAATAATCCTCAGCCACTGAACTGACTTTAAGCAGCAACACAAAGCTTGCTGTCACGTTGGCAATGCCAACTCAAGTCAGCATGAGCACAAACTGCTCAGGTTGTGCTACACTATCGCCAGCTCAGCACTTTGCAACAGACACTTCTAAAAAATTCACACACAGTTTGTTGCAATCAACTCAAGATGACAAGAGGGAAATCAGATTGCATTAAAACCATCCTGAGGGTATCCTGAGGCTGTTCTAGTCCTTCTGAAGCCCAGGGTAGCCCCTAGAGCCAGAAGCTGTCAGCTCTCACCTCTACTCTTGCGACCAGCCCTTGCTGTGACAAATGACCTTTGAGTGGTGCATGTGTCCCTGCACCCACCCACTGTCCATCCATCCATCCATCCATCCATCCATCCATCCATCCATCCATCCATCCATCCACCCATCCCCACCACTGTGCCTCCCCCAGCTCTTCCCCTGGGTGCTCTGCCTGCCAAGCAGCTCTCCCCAGAGCCTTTCCTGCCTGCCCTCTGCCAGCTGTGGGTGCCAGCTAGCTGCTGCCCTGGGCCAAAAAAGTGGCAAGTAAATAATCTAACAGCATCCATTAGCCCTGCCTTGGACAGCCCGAGCAGAGGGGCCCACAGGCTCGAGCCCAGGTTTTTAAAGCCATTATGCCGTGACTGTAGGCACGGCTTATTCACAAAAGATGAATGCAGGGTTTGCAATCAAGGGGAAATTAGCATCTCCGCCAGCAGAGAGGGTGAAGATGCCAGCCAGCCAGCACTGCCAACAACCTTGATTCTGTTTTTGGCAAAGCTGCCTGGCTTGGCAAACACAATGGTAATGAGATAAACTGAAATACCAGGCAACAGGGCTGCTCTTTGAAGTAACTATCCTCCAGGGCAACAAGGAACAAGACGAAAAGGTTTTTAGAGACATGGTTTGGATGCACAGAGAACATTATTTGCATTCCTGAAGTCTGCCCTCGGTTTGCAAGGCCTAGGTTTGCTGATGCCAAGCAGCCAGAGGAAGGGCAGGAAAGCCTGAGCAGCAGGTACAGTAACAGGGCAGTACAGAGAGAAGGGGAGCCCTGCAAGGAGCTTGGCAATGCTGAGGTTAAACCCTTATTCCTCCTGAGAGATGCCCGTTGGGGTGGCCACACCGTTGCCAGTGCACTGAGATGCTTTGTTTCAAACATTTAACTTTCAAAAATGCATATCTATATAAGAGGCCTAGAGACCAGACAAAGGATTAAATAATACACTGTCAAATCCCTCAGTCAGGAAGCACAGGTAAGCAGCGAGTGGGATTTCATCTGGCAGGATCTGCAATGTCATGGACACAGGAGAAGGAGGAAAAGGCAAGGCAAGGCAAGGGCCATACATGGCACAGCATGCTCCCTTGGGCTGTTTATGGCCAGCCTGGTAAGGTGCTGGCTTTTCCCTATGGGGACACTCGAGTCCAGTGTAAATTTGAGGTCTTAAAATTACTTTCCATGTAACACGTTGGCATCACCAGTTCCCTGTGCACAAACTGCCATGAGGAGCAGGTTTCACTAGGAGAGGCCACCTGGGCAGGCAGGTGGGCTGGTGAGCATGTCCCCAGCCCATATGGAGGGGACAGGCTGGGCAGGGTGCAGGACATGTCCTGCAGCTCCTGGCTTCCCCTGCAGACAGCAGGGCCTGTGACAATACCCCTCAGGCACTTAGGAATTAAAATATTTTTAAAGTAATTACAAAGGCTAAATAGGTGGATAGGCTCTATTTTTTTGCCCACATTTCTGAGGAGGAGGGAACCACCTGCCCAATTAGCTCAGTCATAGAATCATAGAACGGTTTGAGTTGGAAGGGACCTTTTAAAGGTCATCTAGTTGAACCCCCCTCCAATGAGCAGGAATATCCTTAACTAGAGCAGACTCCTCAGAGGCCAGTCTAGCCTGGCCTTGAATGTTTTCAGGGATTTCTGCTGGGCCTTAGAAACCTTTCCTTCTAACAAAGAGAAGAACCAGAGAGTGAAGCCTAAGTGCGTTCTCCAAATCCCTTAAAAAATACAACATTTTAAAGAAAGTTTGTGCAGGAACACCTCCAGGGGGGGTAGCCCAAGGCTCCTGCCCAGGCTGGATCCCTGCAAATGGTGATTTTGGAAAGAACAAGTCTATTCTATCAAAAGTGCCACGTTTTCCTCTGCACCAAAAATAGTCCCTCTTAAAGCAGAGCCAACCAAGGCGAAAATGTTTATTACATAGGAGAATTATAAGAGAGAAGTGCCTGAATCAGAACAAAATGTAAAAGAGGGGAAACAAATTTAAAAAGCTCTATAAAAGTTTTAATGGATCCTTTCAGATGTGGAGTGGCATTTTAATGTGATACTTAAAATTATTTCTCATTTTTTTTTCTCTTCAGCTTTTAGGCAGACCATTAATCTGAGGGCCTTTTTCTGCCTGCAGAGGAGTAACGCTTCAAAGCAGGCACCTACCAGATGCTGGCTGGTGGGCAAAGCACAGATGGGGTGGAAAAAGTCAGGGCCCAGGGCTTTGCAGCACGGGGAGGACGGTCTCCCAAATGCCACGCACCCAGTGAGGCCCGAGAGCACCTGAGCCCGTGGGAACTTTGCTGCAGGTTTGGTGTGGAGGGACAAACAGCCGGCACAAAATGGAGTGGGGACATCTCCTGCTGCTTACAGGTGCACAGAGATACAGCAAGGCAGCTCTTGCTAGAAGCTTCTTCTTTCCTTATGCCAAAGGCCTACTTTTAGGATTTGGCTCCAGCCTATGTATTTCCAACACCTTAAAAGTCTCAAACTCTGAGCTTAAATATCTTTGGCCTATTGCTGACCTTTCTGAATCCTGGGAACAGCCATTTCTTCTTGCTGATGCAGATGCAGGAAATTCTTAACTAAATCCTAACTGAAAGCCAGAAAAGCAGATAAGCAGGCTAATCCCATCAGACTCCAGGCTCCCTGAGACTACAGGTCGAGCCCTTGCTCTGCAGCCCAGCTCAGCAGTTTGCTCGCCCCTCTCTTGGCTGTGCCACATGTGCCTCTCCAGGGCTGGGAAGGAAAGCATCCCCACTTTCCAAGGCAGGAAATATTTTACTGCCCTAAATTGATTTCCTGATATTTGTGGTGCATGAAGCCAGTCCACGGCTACTTGTCCCTTCACAACAGACCTTGCAGAAGTCTGTGGAAAATGCATTCGAAGAAACACACATGGTTCTGGTGGTGGGGTTTGTGTGTATTTTTTAGGTTCTGGGCGCATAAAAGCCCCCCCCTCCTCAAAATCCAAATTCTCACCAGAAATATGTGATAGTATTCAATCAGGAACAGCCATGACTTTTAAAGATACGTTTATGCTAGTTAAGAGGGGCAAATAGTTTCAAATGCAGTAGCATTGTATATGCAAAAAGTATCCATTTTGATGCCTTCAGAGACTCTGCTCTGGTTTAAAGGAAATCAAAAAGAAAAGGATGGAAGCAATTTAATCTAGAAAGCTGTCGCTTTTGTCTGAATTCGGTCTGCTTTCTCAAGAAGGGGTCTGGAAAACCAGTACGGGGGGGAAAATGAAATCCCAGCCATTCACTCATTAATGAAACAGCAACAAACTCATTAAGAGCAGCGACTGCTGCCGAGGGTGCCCCGTCTGCAGCAGCTGCTCCACGCAGCAGAGCCCTGCCGGGAGCCCCAATTAGGCTGATGGAGCTGGCGGGGCCGGCGGGGCGCCAGCCTGCCCCAGCAGTTTGGAGGAGCCGGGCCCATGCGGGACTGTCACGATGACAGAGACCCCGCCGATGCCAGAAACAGCACTGGCTGTTCACAGCAAGGGCTGCTGCGGAGGAAACCCCCCCAGCGGAATGGTCAGGAGGGCGAGGGAAAGCGTGCTCTGTGCTTATCTGCGGTGCTGCTCCACAATCCACACGCACGGGCCCCTGGCCCCTCCACCGCCAAAGGCTGGAGGTCTCCGATCTCCTCTTTTTTGCCTTTATTTCACGCCCCCTCTGCTAATGCTTCCCGGGCAGTTCTCGCTGAGCCTGCAAGCAGGCAACATTGAAGTCACAGGCGGCATGAGGAGGGTGAGGAAACAATGGAGTTGGTTGGAAATAACATTAATAAACACTAACTCCCCTGGAGGTTAGTTTTGTCCCCTTGCCTTTCAGACTTCTGTAGGACCCGAGCGTGCTCACCAAGAAGAGACCTGTGGTCTCTGCAAACCCCAGCCACCGCTTGGTTTGCCTGTGCTGCAGTTGCTGGAGCCCAGCCCTAACCCTGAAGGACAGCCTGGCACAAGATCAAAAGACAAGCGGGCAGCCTTTCAGCTTGGAGTTGTCTACAGCCCATGTCCCAGAAGCTGACAAGTCTTGTGCTGGAGGTGGAAGCCTGAAGGGCAAAAAAACAATCTCATGCCTAAAAGTGAAAAAGTAATTTCAGAAGAGGGTGGGTGGCATCGCGGGCATGCTGCACAGAGAGCATGTGGGGCTGCAGGATAGCCCACTGGGTTTTCCCTGCTCTCCTCAAAGCTGGGAGAAAAAACTATCCTTGGAGGACAAGAATACAATATCTACAGCATTGTTGTTTCAAAAATACTATTTTTTAAACTTATTTGCTCTACCAAGTGCCATTTAAAAGACTGGCTACGAGGGATCGATGTCATTTCTCCCTCAGGGAGCCGAATTCCTTCACCCCAGCACGCGTCACCTGCTGAGGCAGTCACAGCTGCTGTGCCAGAGGCTACACAAGGAACACGGGGCCCCTCACACCAGGGCATAACAAACGTCCAGCCAGCCCAGCTCCTCGTCCCTGGCTTCAGTCAATAGCAGAGGAAGGTCGTGTCCCTCAGCACGCTGTGCCCCTCAGCAGGGCTGCCCTGATGAACACAAACTGCTGCTGCCTTCCAGCAGTAGTCACCTGCAGGCCCTCTTCCATCAGTGCCAATGGATCAGCACTGGGGAAGGGCAGCCTGGGGACTTTGGGGCGGACAAATGCTGCACTGGATGGCTTTGTGCAGTAATAGCAAGGGGGGGCCTCGTCTTCTCTCTCTCTGTCTCCCAGGTCTTCACAAATAGTACACGTTTGCTTGGTATTAAAATTGGTGTATATTGATGTTGCCAGAATTAGTACTTGAGTAAGAAAAAACCCTGAATACTAAGAAACACTGAGCTCAAACCAGGAGTTCAGTAGCACAGCTGAGGTACTTCCAAATGTCTCCTATCAAAAACAGACAGGGAATGAAGGAACCTCTTGACCATGTCCTTATCTCACCCTTGTGAGCTCCAGGGACTGGAGGGTTGGGGGAAGAGTTGTGTGCTCTACACAGCAGGTTATTAAAGGTTGGTCTAATGTATGCAGAACGTATTTGTACACCACATATTACACACTCTTTTACTCAGCTTCCACCTCTTCAGATTCACCCACACCACCGGAAAGAGCATCACCTCCATGTGAGTTACTGGAACCCCCAAGACCCCCAGAAGTGCTAGATGGTTCTCTCACTGGTTTGACCTGCCCTCCCATGTCCCCATACCTTTGGTTGCTCTATGTATGTATTTAGTGTTTCTCGATGAAATTTTTTCCTGGGGTATATCAACATACCCTGATGACAAAATAATAGCAAAAATCATAGCATGGTGAAGCAGCAAAACCAACAGTGCTACAGAGCACTACACGTCACCAGACTAAGACCTACCCTCCTATGTAAAACCTCTGGTCCCACCAGAAGAGTCTCAAGCATGATTATCCCCGTGTCTGCGGCGCTTTTTGCAGTTGTTCTCCGAAGGGAGTGGCACAAAGGCAGCAGCTCACTGCAGCAGAAGAGCAAATATGTCAGAAGATCTTTTGTGACTGCAACCATGCTCTGGCCGTCAGCCAGGGTTTGGTGTCCTGCCCCTAACTGAGCACCACTTACTGGCTGCACCACACAGCTCCCCAGTGCTCCTGGCACAAAGAAAATTGATAATACTGACACTGCAGGGCAAGGATTTGCCAAAGAAGAGCACATCACTGTCCCTGATTTTGCTGGACCATACCCAGCAGAATTTGAGGAGACCAAACAGCCTTTGGTGATGCCTACAAGTGGTCTGGTCAACTGGCTACATCGTGCTGAATTTAATTAATATTTTTAATGAGGAAAGAAAACCCTGAATCCAGAAAAAAATATTTTGAAAAAGGCCTTGACATTTTCTCTAACTCAGTTTTCTTACCTTGAATTTTTCTAGAAGGGCACACACAATAGATTGTAGACATTTTGTCCTTACCTGGTATTCTCTCTTTGTAACTAAAGGAGAGATTTATTTAAGATGCTCTTAAAATTAGCTGCTGAAAAGCCTCTGCAGACAACCATCATCTTCCACAAAGAAACTGTCAAGGGACACCAGCTAGCACTTCTAGACACTGCTGATGGTGAAACTTCTCCTCCCACTGTGTTTGGAAATTCCCATGTGTCTTAATGCACCTGGAAAGACTTCTGAAAAGCGTTGTTTGCCCTTTAAAAGCAAAAACCTTTCAAACCTTAGAAATAATTACATGGATTTCACATGAAGTGACACTGGTAATATGCTGTTAAATAGAGATGTGCAAGGCAACAGACAGAAATGTCAAGAGCAGAAATGGACTAATCCTAAAAAGCCAGTCTTACAGGAGAGACAGAGGAAAGAGGGGGAAAGGGAAAATAACCATGGTCTGAGTGATATTGGAGAGCAAGTACTGGAAGGCGCAGAATTAACCTTTTCCTAATTAATTACGAGTCGCAAGGCACAGGGAATCAGCAAGACGGGGATTTCAGCCCTTGGAGTACTTTGGCTGTCCTTTAGAAGCAGCAGCAGAGGAGGGGAAGCGGCTGCCGTCGGGACAGGGGCTGAGATGGAGCTGGGAGCGCGTCCCAGCACCGGGCACGGCCACCGGAGCCCGGCAGGCACCGGGAGCAGCCGGGAGAGAGGCGGGGAAGGGTCCATTACAGGATGTGAGCCCACGAGACAGCGATCAGCAAACCCAACGCATCCTGAGCGGGACTATTGGAGGGCAATCTAATTTTGGAGAGAGGAAAATTAACCCGGATGTTGGACTTCAAAAGGCTTCTTTAACCTCCCTAAACCTTCTATTTCATATGCTCCTGCCATCAGCTCTTAATTCTTTAAATATTACCATATTTAGTAACAGGAGAAGATGTGAAATTATTTGCTGAAGGTATAAAGTAGAGAAAATCTAATTTTTATTTTTTTTTGTCTGGATCTGCAGTTCTCAAATCATCCAATGACTCCCTGCAAACCTCCTGCATCATCATCCCTATGGAGCATACCTTGAGTGCAACTTGGCCAGAAGCGGGGTTTTTTTTCCTCTTCCTTATTTTTAAACCACTTCATTTTTATTAACACCCACTCTCTTACATCTCAAGATGGAAAGCTCTCGTGGACACTGGACTCTCACAAATGCGGATCTGGCAAATGACGTAGGGGGGATTCAGGTGGAGAGCGACACTCTGTTCTGTCTGCCTGGCCCTCTCAAAGCTCATTAGAGCAGCAGAAGGTACAGACCTGCTGTCTGGCACAATAATGTTGAATCTGGGAAAATACACAGCTTTAAAGAATTCTGTTTGCTTCCTTGAATTACGTGCTGTCACACTACACAAAGCCGTCGACTGATGTGATGATAAACAGGGAGAAAATATTTATCAGCATTAAAAAGAAAAGAGGAATAGAGAGGATGGAAAGAGCGCTATGTTTTAATGTAGAATTTAGCCTGCCTTTTTTTCCCTTGCACCTCCCATTCAGCTGGGTGCTGTCCAAGAGGACAAGATATATTTCTGAGTCCCTTAAATGGTATTTTTCAACTCAAGACATCTAAAGAAACCAGGATTTCCATTCATATTAATCCTTGGATTTACATGTTGCTCATTTAGAGCAGCCAGCTTTTTTCAATCTGTGCATGAAGGTTAAAAGCATCTTGCTTGCCTTAACCCAGTGTGGTATCCTCAGATGCCTGGAAATCACTCAGAAACAAACAAACCAACCAACCCACTGCAGCACTGTACACTGCAGAATAGTTGCTATGATGTCTAGTGCTAAGAAACAGAGCTATTAATGAAGCAGTGAGGTTGGGCAAACATGTTTAGCAGTGAGGAACCAGCCTTGTTTTGTTCTTCTGTACTTTTTAGGACAAACTTTACTAAAGCAAAATGCCAACGGAAAAAAAAAATGTTTCTTTTGGGGTGCCTACGAGTTTTATGAAAGGGAGTTTATCTAAGGAAAAAAAAAAACAAAAGCAAAAACGTGCTGCTCTATTCAATTACAACTTTCCCCTGCTATGGCCTTCCTTGCTCCCATTCAGTATTGGATTTGTGGCTACTGCTCCTGGCAAGTAATGTAGAATCTGGAAAGGGAGACTCTGTGAAGAAAGCATGCTAGGGGAAAAAGCCCTTCCCAAATGAAGATTGATTTTCTCAACCCTTCTTTCAGCAATCTGCAATGCTGTCAGATGATTCAGAGGGAAGAATACTTTGCTCTTTGTTATGGGTTGGGTCTTTTTGAGGGATTAGGTCCCTTTACAGTAGGTCTGCACGACCAAAAATCAAAATCCTATAACTGAGGAAATCTCCCGGGTATGTGAGATCCCCATGTACTCCTCTTGTGCCCTAAATCCCCGAGCTCCCCCTGTCCTCCCTTCCCAAATGATGAAGAGCAGAAGAGGTGAATCTCCGCTCGCAGGGGAAGCTGTGGCACCTGCCTGCAGCTGGCATCGTGCAGACAGGGACAGGTACAGTTGCCACGGATTTATGCGTCACTTAGGAGAATTTTTAGTGAAATGATTCAAGCAGCACCATGCGAGTATGAGATCAGGGTGAGAGCCAGTTGAAAAGCAGCGGCCCAGCAGCTGCTTGGTTTGGAGGACTAATTAGGGACAACCTTACACATCTGGGTCATGGCTTCACATCCATCTCAGCTGCATACTGGCGACAAGGTCATTACTCTTTGATAGCTCCTTGGTGGCAGACAGGAAATGCTCTGCAGGTCCAGACTGGTTTGTAGGGCACTGGGCTGCTCCTCAGGTACCCCTCATGGCAGGGACTAATTGATCTTTGCGTTGTCAGCCTAAACAGAGATCTCAGGGCTGATGTGATGCACAGCAAGAGGCCAGCCTGGAAGACTGGCTACCCTACCAGCTTCCCTGTCATCCGGAGAACAGAACACTTTCCACGAGCTTGCTCAAACACATTTGACACTGCAAAACAAAATGGTCTTTGGCAAAGGATCGAGAGTAGCAGAGTGCACCCAGTGCAACCCCTTCACCATCCTTTCTCACAGCAGGAGCAACCTTTATGTGGCTGCAACCCTGAATTGTCTGAGAGATCTCCAGAAATCTTGCCTGCCTGACAAGACAGCCTGGAGCCTGTGGACAGAGTCAGGCTTTAGTAGTTAAAGATCCATGAGCTAAAATAAAAGCAGGATATCCATACACCCATTTGAGGGCTGCTGCAGCCTCTTGGTGCAGGCAATGGGCGATTCTCTCGGATGGCAGAAGAGGAGATTCACAGCTCTGGGGCAGGTTACAGGCTGCTGCAGGGCACCAGCAAGCGGTCATGTGAAACCCTGAGCAGCACCACGGGTTCAGTCCTGCAGCCAGCACATGTAAATAACTCCTGGTGAACTGTGCTCGGGTTAAAAACCAAGTTCAGCCCGCTCATGGCTGTGATTTGAACGCGGGTTCGTCGCCTGTAACCCAGAGCACGGCAGCACGCGAGAGAGCAAGCCTGAAACCCTCAGTGCTCCCTGCATAAACAAACTAATTTGCAGCCTGACATTTTAGCCGTGTCCTATGTAGATTACGTTCTGCTTATTCAATACTTCTGAATAAAAATGCTTAATGCTTGTGAAGTAATAAATAAGCTATTAATACTGTGCACCATGGATGCTCAGTACCTGATTTAACCTTCTTTTTCTTCTTCTAACCTCTACAGGGGCTCTGAAAAATATGTAATCTTTTTATAATTAAGTCAATGAGTGTTTTGAATCACTGAAAATAGTTACTATCGAGAACAAACAGCAGTATGCATGGGGCATATAAAAGCCAGCAAGGGGAGAGCACAGGTGAGAGAGAGGAAGAACAAGAGAGAAAATACTGTCAAATACCCCAGATTCTTCCAGCCTAAATTTCTGATTTTCACATATAAGAATAAACAGTTTTCAAGATATTCCTCTGTGAAGAGGAAGTAACTCTGGAGGTCCAGGATGCATTCCACTTTTGGAGGCTCTCTGAACCAGGGGGCAGAGCTGGCTTCTCCCTGGAGCCCTGTCAGGTCACACCAATGCAGTTTTCATGACAAACTGGCTGGGCAAGATTTACATCCAGTTTTGGGTTTTAGTAATTTGATTTCAGTTCCTCATTTAACTAGTTCACACAATTTTCCATATTTTTGGGGAGTTGCTTTTTACTTCCTTCTTCTGCCTTAAGGCAGGCACGCTATTGATGACTTCTGTAAGAGGATAAATTAAGACCCAAAGTGCTGTGGTGGGCAGAGGCTGTCGCGGAGGCCAGCTGGGCTGTGGCAGATCCTGTCTGACTATTTCTCACTCTGTTGTCATGCCCAGCCCCGTGAACCTGGCCCTGACCAGGTACTCAGCAATGAGCTCTGGGATGTGCACCCGGAGCCTGCTGCTCTTTCATCCTTTTCATGCCATCATGTCCCATCAGCGCTGCTCATCACAAACAGTAACTCAGGTTGACACCGTTCCTACCAGAGATGGGAGCTATTGAATTATCTAAGGACAAACCTAAATACTAGCTTTTAAAGGATAACTGATCTACTAAAAGCAAGTATTGTTTTGGACATGCCATGTCATATTTATCACGCTTGGCTTTGCATTGCACTGTTATCTTCTGCCATGTCATCAGAACAACATGAAGTTGCATGGCACAACATGACAGATGCCTCAGCAATGAAGGAAAGACACTCTCTAGATTCCAAGTCCATTATAGCTCATCTCTAATAAAAGATTCAAAGGATATGAATGATGGTGTGTCTGCAGGCCAGAAGTGACTCAAGTCTCCTCAATTATCTGCAGAAAACAGATCTCAATTCACCTGTTTTTCTCATAATTAATGCCCTACTTGCTTCCATTAAATGTTATTTCATTATCATCCTATTCCAAACAACCTGATTACAAACTAGGAAAATCTCTTCCTTCAGCTCTGTAGAAACAATAAAAATTCTGGATAAAGGCACAATTCCTTTTAAATATAATACTCATCATAATCCCTTATTTACTACTAGAAAAATTTCCCCTCTCTTATGAAGAGGCATCACCTCAGGTAATCTCCACAACAACACAAGAACTCTGTCAGTCTTCACAAGATTAGCCCATTCTTGTCCTTCCAGGAGGGTTGATTTCTTAAATATTCCTCGAGAAATTTCAGAAGACAATAAATAATTGAGAATGTATTGTAATAAAAGCTATCCTAGAAGAAAGCATCCAAGTATATTCAGCTTCAAGTTATTAAAAGTTTTCTAATTTTTACTCTCTTTTATTGAAGAGGGAAAGAAAAAGCAGACAGGCTATCCTGCCTTTCACTGAAAACCACATCCCCTTTTCCCAGAAATACCCAAAAGTGAGAGGGAAAAGTAGCTCTGTTTTCATATACAGCTTCTGATCTGAAACTGGGAAAAACAATCAGCATTTTCTTCCAAAGGAACACAGCACTTTTGAAGGAAGTTAAAACATCGGTGAGCATTTCGATCACACTTCCTAAAAGCCCACCTTCCGCTTGGAAAGAGCCTTTACCAGAAACAGCAAAACCCCTTCCCTGAAGCTCAGGCTGCCTGGTCCCTGTGACCTTGCAGATCCTCACAGCCACCACAAAGGCCTGGCTGCGGGAGCAGGTGCCGAGGACGAAGCCGGTTCTCTGCTCCAAAGGCAGAGCCTGTTCCCTGTAGGTAGTCACGGCCCAACCTGCAGATCCTGCCATTTTCCACGTCCTTTTAATATCACCTCTGTATAATTTTTTAATGGAGCTGCTCCTCCTGCTCCGTGCCCCACATATCCGCGAGAGGAATACAATGCACTGGCAGGTCCGGGCTGACCGGCCATATGCTGTTCAATTTGTAACTGCTGGTGTCCTGACCTCGCTTTTGTCAGAGCCGCAGAAAAGTCCAACTGAGCAGCTGAAATATTCTCTTTTATCTGAAGCTAAGGAAACTATTTTTCCCCCTTCACAAAACTTAATTTGCTTTTCAAAAGGGGGGAAAAAAAACCCAACAAGGCACATAGTTTATTATTGTGGTCCTCGAATGTCTGAGGAAATACACAGAAAATGCCTGGCACATATGGTATTTTTATGTGGCTTGTTTTTTTCCCTTGTCTGCAAGTCTGCACAGAATCATTACTATTTGGCACACAGCAAAAGGAAATCTCCTGTGCACAACATGATTTAGTCTGGCCGATAAAGTGGAAGTGGATCTCTTCATTGCATATTAAGTTCTGCTGGATACCATTTGCACAAGAGAGTAAAATTGCAGTTTCGTGTTCCTCTATGCTGATACATTTCCTGTCAGAAAGGCACATCTCTCTCTTTCCCCAAATATTAAAATTTCTCCCGGCAGCGACTCTCCAGATTTCCCATTCTCACAAATGGGCTCTCCAAATACAGTTACTCCTGTCAGCACAGAGGTGCCAGCTGGGAGCCAGGCACCGGGGTTCCCTCCTGTGGAGAGCAGGCTGGGCGGCCATGGGACAAACAGAGCCCTTGCAGGGAGGGCCCTGCTCCTCTGCACACCCCAGGGATGGTGCTGCAGGAGGGGTGGAGTCTTCCTGGAGGCCCTTCCAGCCACTGCCTCACCCACAGTTTCTCTCTGCTTCTCAAAGGCTCACACTGCCAGTGCGCTGAGGGTGCTCCTGCATCCTCCTTCTACAGCCTCCATTCCACCTGCCTCCCTCTCTTCCAGCAGAAGCCCCAGGGCCCACATGCTGCCCATAGCCCAGTTCTCCTTGTGCATGGGTGGTGGGTTTCCCCTTGCTCCCCTCATGCTAAATATTCCCTGGACCTGCCAGGCTGTGTGCAGCCTCCCAGGCTGAATCCCTTGCCTCTTGGAGCAGTAAGAGGTTCCCCCTCCCCAGCTCAATTGCTTACTCCTCTACACAAAACACTACATCACATCTGAGATATTGACCCCTTCCCAAAATGCAAGGGCTAGTAACTACTGCTAGAGGAGAGCCGGTCCACAATCCACTGCAGTTGCTAACATCCATCAGCAGGCTTGGGTGAGTTGTAATGGTCCAGACTGGCAGCTCGGGGCCAAAGACAGTGCAGGAAATCAGTTTCTGCTTCTCTAACCCGTTACGTTTCTTCTCTAATGCTTTCAGAGCACAACAAACAGGGTTTGTCTCACTTCCAGTGAGACTGACTCATAACAGACATACTACTTTCTTTTAAAAAAACATCAAAAGGCAACATTAGGGGTTCATGGACTAATTTCTCTGGGCTGTGTCCCTGGAAGAAGCAACCTGTGCTGAGAGGGGAAATGCCTTCCACTGAAATGAGTCCCATCAGCATCGTTAGTCTCACTGCCTGATAACATAAACCTCACTCAGTTGTCACACGTTTAACAAACCAGCTAGTCCAGCCTCCATTTCCCCAGAAGCTTCTGACCAGTGTCGAACAGCCCTGGCTGAGCGGCAGAGGTGCCAACGGCATGACGAGTGTCGCTGCGACAGATGGAGCAGGCTGACAGCAGGGAGATAGCACTGTGACCCAGCCTTCAGAGAAGCCCTTCGGCAGCAGGCAACCAGATTTCGTGTCTTCAGCCCTTGCTGGGTGCAGACACTGCTGGCTCCAGTGCATGAGATGCAGCATCACATCCCATGTCCCATCCATATCCCCTATTCTCCCCTGTCCAAGCGTAGGGGGCATCAGCCCCTCAAGGCACGAGCCCTCCCATGCTGGGCTCTCCTCCTACACCTTCCACAGCTCTTCCCATCAGCCAGCCCCTCACCTCAGCAGTTAGATGGCCTCACACCATCTCTTTAAAGTCATTGGTAGCTTGGACGTGAAATTCAGTAAGATGACTATGATCTGTATGGTCCCTGCCTTTCTTCCCTCCCCTATTAATTCCCTTCTCCATCCTTTCCTGTCATTTTGTTTTACCTATTACTCCATGCCTAATAAATTATCAGTAATGCTCCAGCATCAAACATTTATTATCCTGAGCACCACGTGAGTAATGAGTGAGTTAACCTCTAATTTTTGTCCGTATAATTCACACATATTGATTTTACATGAAAAGGACTCTTGACTTACATCGGATGACCCTGATAAATTTAATCTCTTTAATGCTTCTTCTTTCTAAATAAATGTAAAATGTTTTCCTCTAGAAAGTTTCTCACCAGTAAAATCTGTATTGAAACTTGGCAAAAAACCTCCACTACTCTGCCAAATTAATCGATAAAATTAAAAACCCAAAACCTGCATAAAAGCTCTCTAATTCCTCCAAGCACTGGCAGCCCAGCAGCCTGACAGTCTTATTACAGAAGTGACAGGTAATCAGAGCTGACAGCTGGTGTCAAAACCCACAGCTGGAATTTAGCAGCGGAATGGGACAGGTACCAGGTTGGGGCCATCTTTCCTCCTGTTCTCACCACCCCTCCTTTCCCCACAGCACTGCCTCAGGGCTGATGGACCAAGCAACATTTCTGGGAAGGGAGCATAGGGACAGCACAGCACCTCTTCCCAAGCCATGGGGAGAAATCCCTGAAGATTATCTCATTGGATCTCATCGGGATTCCCTCCCATCCCTGAGGAATCCTCTGCCATGGGTGTCCATGGCCCCTGTAGCTCCCTCCATCAGCGCTGCTGTCCCTGGCTTGGCTTTGCTGGGTCAGAGGACTGAGCAGGAACCCAAACTTTGTGTTTTGTGCTGGCCCCCCGGGGATGTCACTGTTTTCCATAGGATGCGCATGGGGATGGGAGTTTTGAATACTCAAAAACTTGCAGAGCCTTTGCAGAGGGCTCACAGCAGGAGTCAGGAGAATGTTTCCTTAGATTCCATAGACAGGGCAGCTCTCTCTTCCATCATCCATCTGTGCCAGGTACAGCAGAAGGTTGATGCAGAAAGGCTGGAGGAGACAGGCTCCAGAGACGGTCTGGGAAGCCAGCTCGGCCAGCAGCTGGGACCGCAGCCAGGCCAGGGCTTCACCACAGCCCAACAAAACTGAAGAAAAAATTAATTTGGAAAATTAAAAAGATACTTTGCCACAGGAAAGATACGTAGCTGGGCATGGACACAGGTTGCTCCCTGCCAGAGCAAGGTAAGCTACTGCTCTCTGCAAAAATTCCTGCTCTTTGCCTCGGCTCCAGGTCCCGGGCAAAATGAAGGGAGGGAGAGAGGAAGCGAGATGGGCAGGATCCTGTGCCGAGAGGGGCTGACACTGGCAGCCCTCTGGAGGCACAAACATGTCCTTCCTAGGGAAGGGTGTACCAGGTGGTGCTGCCAGGGAGACCACGTGGAAACAGAAGGGTTTTGTTTAGGTTGTGCCTTTAAAATATGTCCACTCCCCTCTCAGCCTGCATATTTTACAGTCTCAGCATAGTTTCCCCTGTGGACAACTCTGGCAGACTCAGGGATTTTTTTTCTGAAGTGAACTCACTCACAAATGCATTTTTCAAGCTCCCACAACTTGAAGAATAGAAGTTGCAGGCTGAGGGGGGAAAAAAAAAAAAAGCAAGGACCAAAAGAAAGGTAACATTGCAGAACTTTCAGGGGCTCAAGCACACAGTATTTGAAATAGTTCTTCAGTCATTAGTTTTTATTCCTTCTTGTGGTAAAATGCTTTTTTTTTTTTTTTCTCTTCTGTGTACAAAGGAAAGGGCAGGAATCATGGTCATTTGGATTCAAATAGATGCTTTTAATCTGCAGGATGTAGGGAAATCATGAAGTATATTTGGCCAAATATTAGAAACTGTTAGAAGTCAGCTACCCAAGTATTAGAATCCTATATACCGAAGCATTGGAAACATCTGTGTTGCAGCAAGAAGTCCTGTTTCCAAGGAAGAGTAAAGGAGAGAAGACAGATATTGACTGCTGGAGAACATCAGCACAAGATGAGCCACCCAAGTCCATGGAATTTTGCAACATTCTCCCAGGTGATAACTGCTTTGGGTCCATCCTGGAAACAGTTATGCACTATTCTAAATAAACAGCTTGGTATTTCTTCATGCCAAATAGCTCCTTTTGGTGCTTGGGAATACAGCGCCTCTGCCACCACACCCAGTTTATCACTATTCCCCCAAATCAGCCACGCTAAACTTTATGATTCTTTCTTACTGAAGAAACCCTGGAGAATCCAGGCTGGACAACCAGAGTGCCCAGCTAATCTCCACATCCCAAGCAAGGAATCCAAGCTCCTGGCACTCCCTCCACCCAGAACACCTCCTCCACTCCATCCCGTGCAACACCACACTTGCTTGTTCTGGATTTTTTACTAACAAAACATAGAATAGAATAGAATAGAATAGAATAGAATAGAATAGAATAGAATAGAATAGAATAGAATAGAATAGAATAGAATAGAATAGGTCATCACCTAAATTATTTTCCACAGCCCTGTAATAACAGCAATAATAACAATGAGGTGGCAAAAATATTTACATCATTATTAAAAAAAACCACCCAAAACACAGTCTGGGTTGCATGGGGTGGAAAGAATTACAGGAGATTTGATTCACCGTAAATGTCTTATAAATTTGTTAATTATTATGACAATTATTACAAATTATCATCAGGATGCTGATATAAGAATAAATATACTGATACCATTTTTTTTGTATACTGTCAGAGCACATTAATATGTGATCAATGTAATAATTGATGCATTTACTACAGTAGTAATTTACTTCTTTAAAAGCACGTCAATATACGATTATTGTAATAAACGTGATATTGCTTACAGCAATGATTTAAACACTTTTAATTCTTACTAGCACTTATTATTTTAAGTCTTATTAACACTTTTTTATTCTTATTAGCTTAAGGCCTTCAAACTA
The DNA here is from genome assembly GCA_013390105.1 of Tichodroma muraria. Classification (NCBI taxonomy): domain Eukaryota; kingdom Metazoa; phylum Chordata; class Aves; order Passeriformes; family Sittidae; genus Tichodroma; species Tichodroma muraria. Next base: position 27,373 of record WAAG01070234.1, on the reverse strand, counting down.
TACGACAGGNCTGGCCCTGCTGGAGAAGCTGGTCTCCATGCTGGAGGCGGTGGAAGGCCACCAGCGGCAGATGGAGCAGAGGCAGCGGGGCTTGGAAGGGGCGGTGCGGGGCATCCAGGGAGACCTGGTGAAGTTGTGCCGCAGCCACGGCGCCACCGGCGAGGCGGTGGAGAAGCTGCTGGAGAAGTCGCGGAAGGTGTGCGCGCACACGCGCGCCGTGCGGGAGCGCCTGGACAGGCAGTGCGACCAGGTGCGGCGCCTGGAGCAGCACCACGCCCAGCTGCTCCGCCGGGACCGCTTCAAGGTGCTCATCTTCCAGGTGAGAGCCCGCGCACGGCCCGGCCGCCGGGCCAAGAGCTCGGGCGAGGAGCTCGCTGGCTGCTAGCTCTTAGCACGCTCGGAAACCAGAGCTGTCTTACGTGCTAGCTTGACGAATGTGGAAGAAAAAGCTCTTCACCATAGCGAACTTGGGGAAAGAGTAGTCTTTCGCTAACTCTTAAATTTGGGGAATGTGCCCTCTCTTATTTTTTCAAAAGCAGGAGAAACGCCTGCTTTTCCTCTTCGTGGACGTGGGGAGAGTATGTTTTCCTAACTCTTAGGAAATCTGGGAAAAGAGCTTTCTTTTTTACTCTTGCAAACTTGAGAGGAAANAACCTCTCTCCCGGACCATCGCCACCGACTCCCTCTCCCTCTCCTTCTCGGGCCGGCCCCTTCTGCGGGGCTGCATTCCGCGGTATCTCCTGCCATCTACTGATGCCCGCGAGGAGGCAACGAGCGCTGGCCGAGAACTCCCCTCCGGCCGCTCCGAGCGGGACGCGAGCCGGGATGGGGGAGGCACCGCACTCCCGGGGCGGTCACAGCGGCTGCCCGGGGCGGGCCGGGGCCGGGCTCTGCCCGAAACCTCCCCGGGGGGAGGGCGAAGGCGCAGCCCTTAACAGCGGCCCCGGCAGCGCCGCGCCGTCCCGCCGCGGCCATGGGGGAGGCGGCGGGAGGCAGCGCGCTGCCCCCGCTCCCGNAGCCCGCGCACGGCCCGGCCGCCGGGCCAAGAGCTCGGGCGAGGAGCTCGCTGGCTGCTAGCTCTTAGCACGCTCGGAAACCAGAGCTGTCTTACGTGCTAGCTTGACGAATGTGGAAGAAAAAGCTCTTCACCATAGCGAACTTGGGGAAAGAGTAGTCTTTCGCTAACTCTTAAATTTGGGGAATGTGCCCTCTCTTATTTTTTCAAAAGCAGGAGAAACGCCTGCTTTTCCTCTTCGTGGACGTGGGGAGAGTATGTTTTCCTAACTCTTAGGAAATCTGGGAAAAGAGCTTTCTTTTTTACTCTTGCAAACTTGAGAGGAAAACCTTTTTTTCCTTTTTTTTTTTTTAGCTAACTTTTAGCAAACTTTGGGAAAGAGCCCTCTAACTCTTGCAGTCTTAGAGATAAAGTTGTCTTTTACTGACTCCTACTAACTCTAGCAGAGATGTTGTTTTGCTAACTTTTAGCATGCCTGAGAAAACTGCCACCTTTTATTCCCTGCAAATGAAGGGAAAGAGACGTATTTTATTGGCTCCGAGAATACGTGGGGAAGGGTTTGTTTTATTGTGTGGTTTGGGGTTTAAGTAAACTTGAAGGGCCCTTATGTTTTTCCAATCCTTTGGCAAACTTGAGTAAAGCGCCCGTTTTGCAAGTTTGCAGTAGAAATGCCCCCTAAAAACTGCCACTGCATCTGCCCCTGGAAGCAGGAGAGGGGCAGGCCTGCATCTCCCCATCTCCTCGTGCCCTGCTTCCCTCTGCAGGACTGATCTGGCCCATTCAGGGATGAGCTAAAAATTCAGCTTAAAAACTCAGCTTCCTGGGAGTCCACCCAGTGATAGCAGCAGTTTGCATATTTTCCCCTTTTTAAGCAATGGTCTGGATAGAACGCGCCGTGAGCTTTAACTAAACACAGGACGTGACTCTCACGTATTTAAAAAAAATAAAGACAGGCCTTTGCAAATCACTGAGGGAGGGCAGGAGGGTAAATGCTGGGCTGGGGTAGTCACAGCTCAGCCACTTCACCAACGCTTCATACTGAACTTGTCAGCTGGGCGTTACCTCTGTCAGCCAGTAACCCTGCTCCGTGGGTTGTTGGGGTTTTTTTCTAAACAATCCCAAAATAAGAGAGCGGTGCTTGATTGGAAAAAGCTGCCAGGCCTGGTTACTGCACAGGCAATTCCCCCAGAAAGGAAGCCCCCACCTCCCTACTTATTGTTCTCCCAAATTACAGTCCAGGCTTGTCAGGCCAGAAGAGGAGGAGCTGCGGCATGTTTCCACCCCAGAAGGAATGTGGAAATTATTCCAGAGACGGGGTAAATTAAAAGACACATGTTCTCTGCAGTTCTGCAAGTAATTTAGGATCCATTACTGTACGTCAAAACATTGCCATCTCCCAGGCCCCGTTAGCTTAACGACTGGCTCCCTCCTTCAGGTTCAGAGCTAGACCCAGAAAATGTCCTGTGTGGTGGGTGCCTCAGCAAGGCCTGGGGAAGGTAATTTTTAACATATCTCATACCTCTGAGCGTGAGAATTAAGGCCTTGCTGTTGCAAGGAGCATCTTCCTCCAGAGAGCTCACTATTTACTATTTTAAGATGACATAATGCAGAGAGGGGAGACAAACAGAGCCCTGTGTGTGCAGGACAGTTGACATTACTTCGGGTGGGGATCTTCCACTGGCAGGGATTTGCAGGAACTGGGTGAAAGCAACAGTAAAAGTCACCAAGAAAAGTTTGAGGGGTAAAGCGCTGTCCTGCTGGCTCATTTCCTGACACTAAATAGTGTTTTAAAGCTAAGGCATGATTAAAACCTCTGAACCTTTCCTTAATACTGCACAAACTTAAGGCAAACAACACAGGCCCATGTACCAGCACAACAGATAAAGAAAATCCTCTGCCTGTCTCTAGGCTAGTGCCTTTGGACATAGTCCATAGCAGGTCTGTTCTCCACAGCTTTTACAGGGATTTAGGTGACTCTGCTCCCATCTCTCGCCAGAAACGTGGCACCACAGTGCAGGATGATGAACTTAACCAAACCCAAGCCAACACAGATCAGGAGCACAAAACTTAAAAAAAAAGAAACACTGCAGTTAAATTTACTTTAAAAAGAAAAAAAACCAATCAGCTGGGATAAGCTGGGAATTGCTCCTGGCAGTGGCCTGCAGTTAAATGGCAGCATGGCTGTCTGGAAAGCCCCCACTCTGCTGGGTGGTCAGCAGAGCTCCTCAGGGGCATGGGAGGGTGACTGGGGCAGGCAGCACCCAGGGCTTTCTCCAGTGGAGTCTGGGAGGAGCTGGGATTTTCCACTGAGAACTGGCTGCAGCCAGAGGGGTGGCCAGGCTGTGCCCATAGAGGTGGTGCCCAGGCTGTACCTGCCTGCCCACCTCCTTGATACCTCCCTGCAGGATCCCCTGAAAGGAGGGCCACTGCCTTGCTAGGATAATTGTACAGGGGAAAAAACAGCAGGCTGGCTGGGTTTCTGTCCTGCCTTGCACAGGAATCCATGGAAAAACAATTGCAGGAAGGAGAAGTCGCAGTAATGAAGCCATATTGACGCCAGATTTCTATGAAAACAAAGGGGAATCTGGATGCGTGAGACTCCTCTTCAGCTGGGGGATCCTTCTTTTCCACTGAAAAAAACAATGCCAAACTTCACAGAGCATGTTTCTCATTAGAACCAGCTTCTCCAGCATAGGGAGACAGCTCAATGTGAAAATCATAATTCACATTTGTGATTCAGTTCTGCATTCACCATGTACCCTAAAGTGCCTAAGACTTGGTGGGAGCACTGAGCATAGCCAAAACACACGACTGAGCTCCAGCTCTGCATTTTATAAAGTTGTGCTGCCACGCGCCAGCATCAGCTTTCCCTCTGCATATGCACTGAGAATGAACTGTGTTTAGAAAAGTTCACCTATTTACATATTTTCCATTAAAATGCTCTTAGTTTTCTCTCCCTAGAATGTCTGCATACATTACTTTAATTGGTGGCATATTTTAAGGGAGCTCCATCCCAAGAATTTGAGGATGTAAAAGTTATTGTAAATGACACAGCAATTCAGCAAAACACTGAAGTGACTGTTTTAAAAATCCTTGTTAAGCTTTGGCATTGTTCCCCTCTATTTTGTTCTCACCACATGACCAGCTTTTTGGTTCTGGTTTGGTGGGGGTTTTGTTTGCTTTTTTTAGCTGCAGAAGCAAAATGGAAAATAAAAAAAGGCTCGTGTTTAATTTTTCAATTAAATGTCGTGTTTACCAGTTGAACATTGTGGAAATAGGACAGATAAAATAAGTCAAAATTGCAGCTTGGGGTAAAGCACACTAACATTCAAGTCTTTTTCAGGTGCTGCTGTTGGTAAATCCTTCATCCTAAAATGAAGCAAGAGGAGGGCACAACAAATTAGCCATTTTATTGTATCTTCTTGTACTGATCACTGAAAAAATCTTTTGCGAAAGCAACTTCAAAATGAACAAGTGAGGAAACCAGAAGAATTACAAGCCAATAATACTGCATTTCCCGCTGGAGCCTTGCAGGGAGAATACTCTTACGTTGATTAATGACAAAAATACCTCCCACAGCCCTTTGGACTTGGCCCAGCTGTGCTGTGGGAGGTCGGGGGGGATGTGCAGCCACCACCCCAGCCTGCACAGGAATGGGCGGGTGGCATTTTCCTCCTGCCTGCCCTCCCTCCCCACCGGGACATGCAAGTCTGAAGAGCTGCATTTGTCCAAAGGAAAGTAGGTGGAGCTAGAGCTGGTTTCAGGAGGATTTGTCATGTTTTGACCTATTTTGTGTAGCAAAACAAGTTTTAGGCTATTTGGGCATATAACAGCAACATACAGAGGAGCCTGGGCTGGGAAAATGCCATTTCTCCTTCTTGAAGGTCATGGCCTCCTACAGCAAGTGTGACAAAAAAAATCCAAACCAAAGCAGATTGATTTCTCTCATACAGCATCAGAGAATCAGCACTTCTTGAGTAAATTAACTACCTGTTCACTCAGGCCACCCAGTTTCATAGTGCACTGTTAGGGATCTTATTCCTTTTCGTAAAAGATAGGGATGAAATTACAACCTGCAGGAAGTTCCCAAGGATGGCTGATCAAAGCCACAAGGAAGGCACTGATTTTATCTATGCAAGTATTACTAGTGTTAGCAAGAGTTGTTTTATGCAGAGAACTTCCACTATTCTATTCATCTTCTACTTGGAAAAATAAAATTCAGAGGAGCTAGCTACCTGCAGTCAAGCCCACCTGAGAAAATATTGCAAGGGCTGTTTTTGAACTCCAATGCGGAAAATACAAAGATGTGTTGCTTTCTTAGAATTTTAGATTAGATCAAGAAGAAAAGATCAAAGTTCTGCTTCTTTTGGCATGGAAAATAGTTATGCACTTTGTAACAGCTGGCATTTTTCAGTGCATTGTTCTAGTCTTCCTAAATGAAATAGCAGATTGCTTAAAAATGTATCAAAACAAAATATAGCTCTCGTATAACTTGTAAGATCATGAAGTTATCAATAGCTCCCTTGCAACGTGTTATCAGTATCTACATCTGAAATAGAAATATCTGTTCCACCACAGAGCATTCCTGCTATACCACCCTCGTGTTTTCAAAGCATAATTTTACTTAATTTATTTTCATTTGCATTTTAATAGTTCCTGGAATCCTGAGGTCTTTCGGAAGCATGACATAGGAAAGCGTGTGATTCACATTTTATAAGCACATAAATAGATGCCCAGAGGCTGACGTTTTCCAGAGCCATGCAGGAAGCTTAGACAGAGGGGTGATCACTTGAATTCCAGTGGTGCCTGATAGCCAGAGACCACCTAGGATCTGCTTTTAAATTGAATCACTAATTCAATTTAAAATTGAATCACTAGCTCATTATTATGCAGTATATTTTTTTTCCCCCTTTATAAGCATGGGAAGTTTGACAGTCTCTCTTCTACTCAGTCTACTCTTCTATCAGAAATTTGATAAAAATTGTAATCAAACCTGTGTGCATATTCTTCTAGAGACTGCATGCTAGAGAAAGACTTCTAGAGTACTTCTGTTTAATGTGAATACCGTAGACAGAGCTAGCTAAACTGACCTTGAGAAGGACCTTTCAGACCCATCTCTGGCTCAGACTGTGCTGTGATTAAACTCGTATGACACCACTTTCCTAGATAAAATACTTAGAAAAGTAACAACCCACCTCTCATTAAAATCAGAGTTTTCTATACCATACAGCCACCTGGATTTTCAGATATCTAAAATTGTGCACGATTACCTACGTTTGGAAAGAATGCACTAGACATGAAAATTATCTTTTATACTGAGTTCTTGTGCTCTGGGGAATAATTCAGTGCTGCACCCACTCATGTAATCCACATTTCATTTACTGCAGTGGAGAGAAAATATAAATATTTGCACAGCAGTTAACAGCTGGTTTCACTTAAAGCTGGTGCAGGTTTCCTCCGTTTTGTTATCTTGGTCACTGTTGCCGATACAGTGCAACAACATAACAGGTGTCAGGAGAAGAGTGTGGGCTTCGTTAGGTGCTCCAGTGCAGGCAGAGGGCTTGTAAAGCCGAGTGCCAGTGTATCTGACCGAGGCCACTGGCCCAGAAAGGTGGGCAGAAGCCGGAGGAATAAATAAAGCACGTACAAACTGTCCAACCAGCATCCATTTCTTTTCTACTTTTCATTTTTATATCCACAAGGGATATTAAGCAGCATACTTGCATCACTGTGTGTGTGTGTATATATATATATGGTATAAAACAATTCTGCCTATCTACATTGCATACTCTTGAGTTCCAGAAGGGCTACAAAAGTAGCCCTTGTTTTCAACAGAATCTCAGAATAACAGAAACAATTAGGTTGGAAATGAGATGATTGAGTCCAACCTGTGACCCAACACCACCTTGTCAACCAGACCACGGCACCGAGTGTCACGTTCAGTATTCTCTTAAACATCTCCAGGGACAGTGACTCCACCACCTTCCTGGGCAGCACATTCCAGTGTCTAATCACTCTTTCTTCCTGAAGTCCAACCTAACCCTCCCTGACACACAGTTTAAGTGTCCTCTCTTCCTGTCACTTGTTGCCTGGGAGAAGGGCCTGACCCCCACCTGGCCACAACCTCCTTTCAGGGAGTTGTAGAGAGCAGTAAGGTCACCCCTGAGCCCCCTCTTCTCCAGACTAAACAACAACTATGTACAACAGCCTTGACAGCAAATTTAACCCAAGACACTATTCTCTGCAGTGATCACAACTGTATGCTCAGTCCTGAAATAATGAGCGTGAACTTGGAAGAGTGTGTGGCCTTTTTCCCCCTTAACTGTACACTCAGGCCCACTAGGGACAGATCTGAGACAATTACAACCATTTCACTCAGCACTTACTGCTTTTTGTGTCTGAAGATAAATGTGGATGGAGGAGGGAAAACAAAATCCTTCCAATGCATGTGAGGAAGTGAAATTGCATGCTCTCTGTCTGAAAGTGATTAAAAAGGTAATGAATAGAGAATATGCAGATCCAAGGCTCAAAGTGCTGAGAGGAGAAGGGAGTGTGCAAGGAGCCTCATTTTCTTTGCATGGGTAGATGCCTGCAAAACCCCCACAGAACAGAGTGTTCATTGTGCTGCCTCTGAGCTGCTCGGGGTGGCAGAGCTTCTGCACTTGGTAGGCATAGACATCCAGACATCCCTCCGTATGACCTGCAGCTTCTGCCCTTGCTCAGCCTGTTTTGTTTTTAGATACTTTGTGTGTCCTTTCTTGGTTTTATTTCTAAAAAGCAATACTTTTCCTGTTAGCCAGAAGCTCCTGTTTTCTATGTGGTATAGTGTCTTTTTATTTTTGTATACCATAAATTTATATCCTTACATTTCAAGGAGTTGTCCTGTCCACATTTTAATATTTACCAACAAAATTTATCAGTTTGGGTTGTTTTTTTCTGTAAATAGCTGTAAAATAGGATGTACTCTAAACATCATGAACTTGTTTCTCAATATCAACGCATTTTTAACAGCAACATACATTTTCCAGGAATATGGCAGAATTGCTAACTGCATTTGCCACTTGAGATACTTTCCAGATGCAACCAACACCTCTGCAGGGATATTCTCAGTCTTTGGCTCAAGAAACTGAGAGCTCTGTGGGGCCGTGTGACTTCTGGGGGTCCGCAGAGGGGTCTGCAGTACAACCTCCCTCCCCACCACACCCTCCCTTCTCCCCAGGGTCAGGTGTACAACTTGATGGCTAAACTCTTGTTAAAGAGTTCCTAATATAAATTACAAGAACAGGATTTCCATTCTGCACACATTCCAAGTCACTTTGAAAGAGCAGTCTTACAGCTGACAGCTCATAAGACTTAAACTTTACCAGGTAATGGTTCAGTGGGCTTTGAGTGGTTTGTTACTGGTTAAATGTATTGAAAAAAACCAATAAACGTTCAGCATTCATCTCATCATGGGGGAGAAAAAAATAATTGCTCAGGGTTGTGCTTTGTTTATTAAATTTGTGAAGTATGAAACTCAAATATTGTCAATTCTTTCAGGAGGAAAATGAGATCCCTGCCAGCGTTTTTGCAAAAGAACCCGTTCCTAGCATTACAGAAGGAAAAGAGGAACCTGTGGATGAGAACAAAACACTGGAAGAAACCTTGCACACAGTGGAGTTGGGTTCAGATGATGAAATGTTTCATGAGGGAGATGACTTGGATGACAGTGCAGAGGAGAAAACAGAAGAATCAAGAGCTGAGAAACTCAAAAGATCCAGCCTCAAGAAGGTGGACAGCCTCAAGAAAGCGTTTTCCCGCCAAAACATTGAGAAGAAAATGAACAAGATCAGCACAAAGATTGTGTCACCTGAACGGAGAGAAAAGATCAAGAAATCACTTACTGTGCATCACCAGAAATCCTCCTCTTCAAAGGGCTCGGGTTTCAAAGTGTCTCCCCTCACATTCAGCACAAAGAAAGGCCGTGAAGGAGAAAGCCCCGCAGAAGCCGAGGACAGACCATCAGAAACTGCCAGCAACGAGCAGGCTGAGAACGAGGATGAGACGTCCTTCGCCGACATGCACTCGGATATGACACCCACCACCTCCCTGGCTGAGGAGGGCAAAGCAGCCGTCGATTCTCCGGAGAAGGAGGCCAGAGTGGAAGGGAAGGCCGTGATGAACAACAACATCGAGCTGTCCATTGTGGAAGATGACGAAGAGTACGGGGTGCCTCTAGAAGTTTCTAGCCAGAAACTGTTTGATGAGAGAAACAGCCCAGCGGGCGGGGAAATGGAACAATCTGACGAAGAAACGACCCCAGCGGCCGTCCTGCAGGTGAACCAAACAGCGTAAGCAGCCCGGGCCCCCCTTCGCCTGCCAGACACACGCGGTTTTCCTCGGGTGAGGAACTGGTTTCAGCTGCACAGGCAGGAGAAGCGACTCTTCCATCCTTTTCTCTGCAGTGATAATTTATTGCATCGTGTTGGAATGCAGAGTGGACAAGGTCAATGACTCAAGCTGCGACGTGCTCTGTTTTAGGCCGAGTCACTGGTGTTCATGAATTTAGAGATGCTGCCAACTGGTGTCAGCGACTAGCAGGAAGAGAGGATGTCTGGTAGAAGCAAGCTGACCAGCTGGCTTTCTTAGAGTTAGGTCAGAGGAACGCGTGGAGAGTAGTCAAGACCCAAGCATTTCTGTTCTCTTTCCTTCCCCCAGTATTTCCCAGCACTGTGAGCAGTTTTGTGTGTAAATGTAGGAATACCAATGAGAACATTTGATTTCAGGTGCCTTGCCGTGCTCCGTGGATGCTAACAGCCTCAGTAATCGTGCACACACATGTAGCTCGTTTGGGGCTTTGCTCCACAGCACCGTAGGACTAAAAGAACAGAGTATGTAGAGGGCGAAGCTGAAAACCCAGTTCCATCCATTTCAGCGGGGGAAAGATTTTTGCTAGTAGTCACTCACTATTCATTTAGAAGAAATCACTGTGTTTAGGTGGGGAAGAAAAAGAAGAAAAAAAAAAGGTATTTTTCAATCTAAGAGTTGTGGAAATACGTTAATGACAAGCATGAATGTGTGATCTGTTACTGTACCTTTAAGGGTTCAGAAATTGAAAAGTAAAAAAAAAGGTGTTTGATAGGAACATGAAGGTAGCCTGAAGAAAATATGAAATGCTATGAAATGTAAAAAAAGCAAAAATAGCCCCCCCACAGTATTCAGTCTATACTCCCAGCTTAAAGTATATATACTCAGATAATACTAATTAATTCATAGTCTTTATAGCAATATACTATCAAACTTTGCACCTGCACAACTTTGTATCTCAGAGTATTTTGAAAATAGCATAATTTATCTTTTTACAGATTATTTCATATATAGAGCTATATCTACACAGGAGAGTTAGATAATTACAGGGATGTAAGGACAATTTCTTCAAAAAGGTGAAATACTCTTTCATGCATGTCCAAAGGGAACAACGTGTTACAGATTGAACTTCATGGCAGGGATGAGTCTACGTAAGCATGAGCCTGCAAAGCAACAGGGTTTGGTTCTCTGCTAGTAACTTTGATCAAAGTCACCCACCTGCTCTCAAAATTACTAGTCTGTAATTTTTCAAAATTAATTGAAAACGAGAGGTTAACAAGGTAGTTTGTTCACTATGAATGTTCATTCCTGTCACTTAAAGGTAAGGGGCAAGAGAAGAAAGGGAAGCACAATACCCACAACAGTTCCCTTACATCCTTGGTTGCTTATGCAGTGGGTTATTTTTATTTTTTTATATACCTAAAAATTCTACTGATACTTAACATTGCACTAAAAGGTTGCTTCCTTTTGTGTTTAGAATCACAAATTGCAGGGGAAATAAAAGCTACAGCAGAAGTACCTTTATGAAATAATTAACAGGTATTACTCCACAGGGATAATATCTGTAACCAGTAAATCACACTGGAAGTTAGTTAGTCAGAGCTTAGTGTAGGCAAGTACTATTAAGAGTTAAGCTCTTAAGTGCATGGTATCATATAGAAGATACTGTTTCTAAGAAAAATCATGGCATAACTTGTGCAGCTATATTTTTATTTTGTATTAACTACAATAAATTTCAATAATTTTTACTTGTAACTAACTATGAATACGACAAATAAAAGCATAATATAAAACACAGCCATGTCAGTCTTTGGGAGAAGCGGTCTGAGAATCTGGCAAAGACGAAATTTAAAGGTCAAGTATTTATTACTTCAGTTCATGTCCCTGTTGTATCTATACCATTTTCTTTCTCATCCTGTGCTGTTATTTAGCAATGCAAACACCAGTGCTTTGCTTTCCAGACACTTGTCAGACTTCTGTGCCCATCTAAACATACTCAGGCACTTTCCAAAATCTCCTGGCTCAATCTGCATCTTTTTATTGGACTGCGGCATACTCCTAATGCTCTAAATAGACCTGAAAGCACATTTATGTTGAAGTCTACGTTCTGTTTATGCACACAGATAAAACTCTTGTCTTCTAGAGTGCCACATAGTCTTTAGCAGGCTTAATTTTACTGACAGACCAAAGAAAGCACGTTTAACCTTTATGCAGCAGCTGTCAACCTCCCGCAGCAACCAAGTGCTAACCAGGAGCCCCAGCATCATGTTTACTTTTTGCTTTCAGATACGCTGGTCTGTTTGTCCTGCTAAGCTTTAATTCAAACAATACCCCTGGCCATGCTTTATCCAGTTTTGGAGATGCTGAAATTAGTCCCATGCACCGTGTTCTAAGTGCATTACAATGCTATCCAGTAAAACCATTGGAAATGCAGATACCGAGCATCTGGGAGAATTAACTCAAATACCCACTTCAGGATACAGCACACACACAGCCATCGGCTGCAGGACTAGATTTAAATGTTTTCTCTATCACAATTGCTCATTTACAAGGCCAGGCAGGTCCATAATCCTAACAAACAAAAGAAAGCATGCTTTGCAAGAGAGAAAAAATGTTTACTCAACTCATGAATGTCTGCTTTTGTGCTGTCTTATAAACCAGAGGAGGAAGCAAGTTCAGACCCTCAAGATGTCCCCTAAGCTGTTTCTTGCCTTCCGTTCTCAAGGCCTGACTGAAAACATCAGCCTGCAGAACTTACTGTTTGAGGGAGGAGACAGACTGTGGGACCAGCAGCACTGTATTCTTTCAAGTATCTCAAGTATGTGCCTGGATCTTGTCAGGTTGGCAGATGTCAGGCATATGAACGAGTATTCCATGATTGTGCTGACAGGTTTGTCTACATAATTACTTTTTTTAAAAACTGCCTGTTTATGCTTCCTGACACGGTAACAGTGAGCTCCACTTGTGCCTTTATTCCTTGGAAGACCTGACCTGCGAGCTGCTTGCTGCACAGATTCGGAGTCTGAATTCTCCACCGGAATCGGCGGCAGCTTTGCACAAAGAAAAAAGGGTGTGATAAAGCCCTTATGGTATAAATATTTAAACTAGCAGCGCTCAGCAGCTGCTGATACTCCCATTTTCAATGACACAAAACCAGCTGACATTTCTGTCCCCTTTTAGGGGAAAGAGCAAAGAGCATCCCGTTGACCCCCACGTGCTAATCCACAAGGCAGTTCCTCTGTGAAAAGGCACAGATAGGGGGTTTCTGGACCATTTCACTGTCAAATAAGAGAGTGCAGTGAAAGCCATCGTACAGGCATGAGCGAAGCATGTTCTGTCTCTTTAACAGATGGAAAGAAGGGAGAAGAAAAGGATCAGAAGGTAAAATACACCTGGATAGCCCTTTACACTGATGCAATGAAAACCCTCTGTTGTTGTAGGCTGTAATGCCAAACAGCAGCACAGCTGATGACTGATAGTCGCACACCTATAAAGAGGTAAGCTCAGAAGAATTAGTGAAGTAATGGCAATTTGTTTGAGGTCAGACTTTTCAAAAGGGGCCAGCCCAGCCCTGGAAGTTAGTGAAAAGCCTTCAGCTGGCTCAAAGGACGCTTTGAGCCATACAATGGTTTTGGGCCACACGTACAGCTCCTGTGATCATCAGTAAGCTCTGTGCACAGATGCAGGACATGAGATCCGTGTATCTCCCCAATCCAATCTGCTTAGCTCACCAGCCGAACAAAAAGTTTTCCTGCCATCAGCACAGCAGATGCAGCAGCATGGCAGAAAGGAAGGCTCTGCCCTGCTTGGCAGGGTGCATTGTGAGCAAAATTCCAAGCTAAGTTCTGACTGCAAGGTCTGTGCTGTCAGGAGCTGCCTGTGAAAGAGTGAGTGTGGCTACGGCTCTTGAAAACAGCGTCAGGCAAGTGGGAGAAGTTTTACTGTGGTTCACTAAGACACACACTCACTCTGGGTGTCAACGGGAAGGTGTCAGGTAGTCTTCCTACAGGCAAAGAAAAAGGTTCACCCCTAGCAAAGCGAAGCCAGCACGCAGCTGTTTGGCTGCTGTCCTGGTCAGGGTTTTGCCTCGGCAAGGAAGGGGCAGGAAACAACTGGCAGAGCCCCAGAGGTGCTGACTCAGCACCCAAGTATCCACCGCTCCCTGACTCACAGCCCTGGCTTTCCCAAATAAACGGAAAAAGGCCGAGAGCCTCTTTCCACCACCTCAGACTGCCCGTTGCCAGGGTTTTGTTTCAGGGTTTGCATTGAGCCAGCATCCACCCCGGGCTGAGTCTAACTGCGTGCATAAAGAAATTTTAATCAACACACTTGCAGCTGTCAGTGGTGGCTGATCTTTCCTGCCCTCTTTTTGATCAAAATGCCTTTTTTCCCTTCCTCTCACTCCACCAAGTCGTTTCCGGGAGTCTGAAGCGCACACTAATTCAAATAAAGAACTCTCCCTAACTGCATGTTGAGAACTGATAATCAATGTCATCTTTAATTTTTCTTACGTGGTTATCCCCTTTAATGGAGTGTGCTGCAGTAACTGAGAATAAATCTGCTTTGGGTTAAGCTAGAGATTGTTATTTATTTTTCTTTCAGAGCAGAGATTAATATTGCTGTATGACCATTGGCACTAACCTCTTTTTCCATAGCAACACCAAAGAGAACATAAACTATGACTCATAATTCCTCTCTGGAGGACTTTTTTGTAATTATGATCGTTCCACAGTTCCTAAAATATGTTAGCTGATATATAGCTCTGGTATAACAGCTTTGATTTTCCTTCATTTGAACACCCAGGCAGAAAGAAGAGACTTCCATTATTTTCTCTCTCTCAGGGTGAGCTAAACACCACACAAAGTATCATATATTCATTATTCATTATAACTGTGTGGCTCCTAAAAACTCCACAGCAATGTTTTCTTCATAAAGGCGGAACAGGTTTACTCCCTCTCACTAACCTTAAATAATACTGACCTTCTAAAAGAAAACTCGTGTCCTCCCCACCATGGTTAGTAAATTGGGGTCTGAGAGCTGGAATTGATCCAAACTGGGAACTGTATTATACAGAGTGGCAGCAAGGTTGCACACTAGCATTGCTCTTCTGCCAGTCAGAGGCTTTAAACTCTCCAACATCTCCTCTCCTTCAGAACACAGCTGCAATACACTGTCCAAATTCCATAATAACGGTGATACTCTTTACTCCCTTCAGTGAAAATCTGGCCTTGGAATAACTTGTCTGTACAGCTCCCTGGAATACCTCAGCAGATAATCATATCGTATCTTCACAAGAGATTACATGACTTTTTGTGTGTGTGTGTGTGGCTGTCCTACATTTCCCTTATGACACAGTCTGCTGCGTGCTGGTGCAAAGTGCTCAGAAAACCTGTAGTGCCTGTTGCAGGAGAATAATTAGAAAAACACAATTAGCAAATTCAAGGACACACACATTCAGCCAACAGCCATAACCCAAAATGGAAAGACAGAGCAAGTTTGCATCTCTCTCTGCTCCGCAGGGTGATCCTCAGCAGCTAAACCAAGCCCAGATTGCACCAACAGAAGAGACGTGTGGTTTGCTCTTGGCCTTTCCAGTATGAAGCTGCACATACAGGCTCAGGCTTGTGCAGGCACACCATGAAAGAGCAGAGCATCAACCAACATAGTGTCAATCACACTACAGGCTTCTCTGCTCCTCCCTAAAGGTTTGTGGAAAAACACCCCAAACCTTCAAATACCTGAACGTAGGGAGCAGAAAGTCACTGTAACACCTATGCCATTATCTGCAGTGAGGAGACTCTGGCTTTGCCTTCTTTACTTCCTCCCATTGGGCTTAAGCTGTGTACAAGTGCAGGTGATGTGAACTGTGATGGATACTGGAAATGTGGAAGACAGTGTTAGGAACAAATAGCACACGAGGGATGACTACACTGCGCACCACATACACATACTCATTTAGATCAAGTTCCAGGCACAGCCTAACTACAGAAACACAGCACTGTTCAAGAAAATTTACCTTATTCCTCAGCTACTAAGCTCCTGATGTCCTACACTATCCATTTAAAGTGAGTTTCAGCATCTTTTCAGTACGCTGCCAGCTACAGTTATATATGCCCTTATTTTACTTGTTCCTTCTGACATGCCTGTAGGCAAACGAGCCCCGTGAGGGTGACAACATGAGCTGCATTAACTCGCTGTCTGGTCCCTGAATCACTGCAACTCAACACAGTGCTGCCAGAGACATGGAAAAAGGGACACTGAGAACCTCTGACTAGTGGTAAACAAATTAGGAATACACGGAAATTGCCTGCATTTGCAAAGTCAATTGTCACTTCCACACAGCCAGTGTGGAAGCTGTGAGCACCATGTGAAGACTTCTAAATAACCTTCATTTCCCTGCGA
This sequence comes from Tichodroma muraria, assembly GCA_013390105.1. NCBI lineage: Eukaryota > Metazoa > Chordata > Aves > Passeriformes > Sittidae > Tichodroma > Tichodroma muraria. The sequence goes on along the minus strand of WAAG01070234.1, from coordinate 11,610 downwards.
GGTTCACCACTCCACTGTTGGCAATAGCTGGAGATTGACAGTCAGAGAGCAGGTTATGACTGAAAGCTGAAGGGTGACATGCCATGTGAGACCTGTGTAAATATGTCCTGAGTAAAACTGAAAAGGAGAAGGTTTCTTTCGAAGTATTCAGGCATAAGCTCTTAGAAGAATACCTGTGTCCTCTGTGCGCCACTGCACAACTCTTCAAAGCAAAAGCAAGCTGCAGGACATGGAAATATGCATTCCTGGGTTAGGCTCAACAGCTCAGAGATCTCAACTGAAACCAAATCATGCCCTGTCGTGGCTACTAAACACTACATATGTCACAGATATGTAATGTATACGACACGCAGCTTCAAATAAGGCGAGAACCTGGAAAGGTTTTAATGGATTTCGATGTGCTAAAATGATGATTTTCTTTTGCTAAAAAGGAAATAGACTGATAGGATCGTACAAGTCTAGTCCTAAAAAACAATGCATCAGGTATATTTTTTTTTATTTGTTCTCAGTACTTCTTAATGATACAATAGTTGACATGCAGCCAGAAGTGGAGGAAGGCATTAAACAAGAAGTGTGTAGGAGAAGAAAAATGTAGGAAAATGTGGGTAAAGAAATGGAACAGTGGGGTGTGCATGAGGGAAGGGAATGTATGAAGGAAGGAGTCACTAGGAAGGGTGGAGAACTGGAGGAAGGAGCTGAAAGACTACTGGGAAACACTGGCAGAGTGCCCAGAACAAAGGCTGGGACAGAACCAAGAGGCACCAACAAAAATGGGAAAAAGGAAAAACAAGGGTCAATAAGGTCTGCAGTTAAAAAAGATGGAAATGGGAGTAGGGAATCAGAAATTGTGGGACAGCTGCCATGCAAGAGACAGTAACAGTGAGCAAAGAGCTCAATATTTATTATCTCTCTACCTGCCAAAATGTATTGCTGAAGCAATGCCCAGGATTAGGTCTAGAAGTGATTTTTACTGTGCAATATAGTCAATCATTTTTATTTTGCTTAGAGTTTTTGGTTTGGACAAGAAAAGTTGGTCTGCAATAAGCAAAAGCAACATCTTACATTGAAATAGCTCAGCCTGAGCCTGCAGAAACCCGTGATGGTGACAGCACCTTGCCAGGTCTGCAGAGCAAGCTCACAGATCACGTTTGCCATGTCTGCTTGCTTCCAGGGCTTGGGGGAGAGAGGTCAGGGGGAAGAGGAGAGGTTCTGTGAACAGCAGGATGGTGTCTCCTCCTGTCCAGACATTTAGGTAATTCCCCACTGAGCACAGACCTCCTGCAGACAAGGGGCAGGCAGGATTTGCTGGAGGCACTGAGGAATGCACCTCCAACAGCTGGATTTCACTGGCAGATCACTGAATCCAAATGCTTCGTTCCAGCATGGCCAGCAGAATTTCTTTCCTAGTGCAAACAGGTTTTGGGGAAAGCAAATCCAGCTCTCCTCCTCCACTGGGCCTCACCCCTTGCTTTGCCAAGAAGCTGGGCTATATTAAGACATGAGGCAGCCATGCTGGCTGGGCCATTTCTCCTTCATGCTTGGCCTCCCGTGGGAGTTGCTCCATTCTCACGTATCTGTTGAGAAACAGCTTGTTCCTTCTGGCTTTCCTCAGGTTCTTTATTTAGTGGTGCCACTCCACACAGCGGAAGCCAGGTTCTGTTCTAGCTCCAGAACAGACCTGCCCAAGTCCCCTTCCCACCATTCATTCTTCAAAAAAATAAAGCAGCAGCTCTCTCCTGCTCCACTCTGAACGTCTCCTAGGTTGTTGCCTGTCATTTTACTGTACTTTTTCAGAAATTGTTTGCTATATAACTCTCTTGTAAAATGGAAGGCTGTACGACAAATTCTTGTTAATGACTTACAGGATGCAGGTTAATAGAGACAGGGGTTTTTGTAATTACCATACTTGGATCATTTCCTGCACAGAAAAAGACACGGGGATAAAATTATGACAAGCTTTGAAAATAACAGAAGGAAAAATCTGGATTAAGGCTCTAATCTTTAAATGGAAAATGTCTCCTCACCTATTTGTTGGCTGATGCCAAATTTCAGTGCCTGAAAAGAAAGTCTCCTTCTACAGAGCACAGGAAGGGGAAGGTGCATTGAGAGGTAGAAATGTACCTCATACACGTGTACATCTATGTAATACATGTCACACATGTACCTCTATATGCTCACCTTCATATCCATCCTTGCTATTTAATATAAGGATTAATGTGCTAAACCCTAAAAGAAAATATTTGGCAACCAAGGATCCTTGATTTTGAAGATATCTGCACATTTATAACATTTTATCACATTTTGAAGATATCTGCACCTCATTCTATAAACTAATAAAACAAAGTTCCTCAAAAGTTTTCCTCCTGGTGTTTTTTAAAGTGCCTATGCTACTACAGTATTCAGCATCCAGCTGAAAACTAAGCAATTTCAGACAGTTCCCTTTTGCAAGATGTGACAGTAGTCAAAATCTATGCCAGCAGTGGGAAACGACCAAAATCAGTGTTTATAGAAAATCAGGGACTAGAGAACTTGAATTGGTGCATCTTGATCATGCATAACCTACTCAAGCTGCAGCTCTAATAGGACTAATTTCATGTTACTGAGAGTGTTTCACTTTATAACAGTTTCACAAAATCCCTTTGCAAGTCTTTCAAGCACAGTTTTGTGCAATATTTTTCAGGCAGAGGCAACGTTCACACTGAGGCAGACTCCAGCTCACTCTGCCCATGCTTCAGGCCAACTGGAAGACATGGTGAATGTCAGATGTTGCCCCAAGCTAATATGCCACATCTCTCATTAGGGCACGGCACTAACTGCATCCATATGGTGCCTGGTCAGCTCAAAATGCAGACAGGGTGAGGTCATCTCTGCCTCTACAATACTCTTGGGCAATGCAGACAGGGAGTTCTGCCTGCATGAACAATGTGGTTTCAGGGGATGTTAATCCACTGTTGCTCCGCTAATGCCTAATCTGGCCCAAGTACTGGACTAAAATGAATCCTCAGACTATAATTTAAAATAGAACAAAGAAATCTGGTGATTGTTTTACCTGTACTAAGTACTGAAGCCAGAGGTAAAAATGTCTACTCAGAACTTAGGTGATTTGCTTGTTATAGCCAAAAGTGTGGCAAAAAATCCCTCTCTGATGCCATACTAGTGGAGCAACCTGAAAGATTATTTTGGTTCTATAGATCCTAATCATCACACAGCAATACAGAGCTGAGTGTCTGCTCTCATTTCCTTCGCACAAGGCTCAATATGAGAGTAAAGGAGGGATCAGCTAAACTCTGCAGAGGTTTTCTTCAAGCCTAAATCCTCCAGGGAAAGTCACATGAAATACTGCCTGTGGACTCAGCAGCAAGGCATGTGTCTGCCCCCTCCCCGTGGCACACAGCCCCGTCCTCTGGGGCCCTGGGCAAAGCTCACAGTCACATTTATCACCAGCAGCAGCTCTCCTGCCATGGCTGTGCCATCCACATGAACACAGGGGCCTGAGGTGGAAGAAAGGGAAAGATTCATTCTTTTCTGACATTCCTGAGATCCACAAAATAATTACTTCATGCAGGTAGTGAAGAGACTTTAGCCTACTCCTGTATCCCCACCAGGATGGAGACAATTCATTCTTGAAGGTTGTATATTATTCAGTGTATTCTGCTATCTTTCTCCAAATATTATTTTCACTCAACAGTGCAGCTGGCCAAAAACTGCAAAAAAAGCATTAGCTGAAAAAGTTATTTTTCAGGAAACAAGGTTTCCTCTTCTCCACCTAATGCACTCCAGCAAGTTCCAGCTACACTGCTTCCTCCCAGCATTTAGCTTGACAAAGAACGTGGTGAGGCTGGCAAGAATCTGAAAACCTCAAATGTTCATGATTATCAGCATTAACAGTTGCTATTGTTCCTATCTCAATAGTTAAACCTGCCCTTAGCATGAAATGCCATTTTTCATCCTTACTACAGATTATTTTTTCACAATAATCCTCTTTTATAGCTTCATGATATTTTCAGATTCTCCTGTTCAGCTCTGAATACTACATGAATACTGCCTGGTGAGGACAAACATACTACATATTATTTTAATACAGTGATCATTTGTTGTTGTTCCTTTCTTCAGTTGCATTGCTGACTCTGGCCTCTAAGTTCCTTACTTTTTTTTCCCCCCCATGCACATTTCACTACCATTACCACCATGATTTGCAGTACCAGACTGTTTTTTCACAGGCTTCTACAAAGGGATGTTAGACTTTGCAGCCACAAAACTGTACTGGGTTTTTTTGAGGGGGTGGTGATGGGGAAGGTGGGGTCCTGACATGCATGAGCAATGGTATCCAGGAATCATTTGTTTCACTATCCATTTATTTTCCTTTATCCTGACCAGTCAGTAAGAGTCCTCCTGTTGCTGCTTGTCTTCAAATCAGAGTTCATATGGGAGATGAATTCTACTTTTGGATGCAGTTTTGGAATGAAGGCACTGAAGCAAGGGGGCTGTGTAAGCTCTGCCTGTGCTGTGTAGCACAGGAGGTGAATGTGAACCAGTCTTCCCTGCCCAGCCAACCTGGGATTGCAGAACTCCTCTTCGCAGGAATACAGAAGTCCTGTTTGAGTTTCTTCAAAATACCACCTCTTTACTATCTTCGGGACCAAAAACTTGACCTGAAAGGCGGGTGGTGGATTCAAATCACCCCCAGAATGCTTTGCATTTGATGAAAACCAAGATCTTCCTCGTTGCTATAACCTCTCCAAATACTTTAACTGCATAAACTAGCTTTAAAGAGAGCCTGCTCTGAACAGAGTGAGTACACATCTGCAAGACATTTCTTTGAATTCAAGGTAAAGTACCCAGATACAGTTCTGAGGAGCACGATACACAATATTGTAATTCTCACTCAAACAGTTCCTGTTTATCTTCATAGAGGACTAACGCAAATATTGGCTTTGGGATTTGATAAGGGACACATTAAACAAACACTGCTGCCTGTATCATAAAAAACTGGCTCTCAGCCAGAGCAATGAAGCTCTGCCTACAAATTAAGTATTACTGTATTCAGGGTGTGCTTGCAGTGGTATTTTCTTCCACTGCCTGCATTTTTTTCTGTAGTGCATAAGCATATCTAATAGAGTAGCTTGCAGGGAGATTTCAATCACCCCCAGCACACGAGAAATGAGACATTTCTGATGCCAGCTCAGCTGCACACAGTACTCATCTCCCTCCCAAGAACTCCGGTAAGAGCTGCGGGTCTGAGGCACCGCTTTGTTGCTCCATTATCATGCAGTCATGAAGGAAACAAGGCTTTAATTGTTTTCTATCCGTGAGATAACGAATTACTCCTCTCTCTAAAACAGAGAGGCGGAAAAAGAAGGAACATGAATACTCATTTCCTTTTCCAGTAAACAATTACAACACTTGTCAAAAAATATGACAATTGGAAAAATCAATGTAAAATTTGATAATAGCTTGGCACTTTCAATATTGCACAAACTCTCACCTAATAATCTCAACTAATAGCCTTACTAAAGCTGATTGGTTCCTTGAAATTAATGGTGCTTCCTGTGGGCTACGCTGCTTCTCAGCATGAATTAGACAAAGCAAAAAATCCAGTGTTTTACAAAGGAATTCTGAAGAAGATCTACAGTAATTCCCAGGGAGTTCTTTTGATTAGAAAAGTAAAATAGAAAAGCAAAACCAAAAAACTCGGCCAACAAAATAAAATAGGAAAAGGAGGGTAAGAAAAGGTCACATTTAACAGAAAACTATGAAAGCTTTCTCAGGTATTTACCAACTTCTTTACCCTGCACCATGCAAGTGTTTGAACACATTCTTACCAGATCTTCCAACAGCTAGCAGTTTCCCCCCTTGAAGATGACTTCCACATCTTTTCAAACCTGTCTTTTTAAGTCAGATTTTCCTGAAAACACAAGTACTGCTTAAAAATGCCAGAATTTGCCACCAAAATGTGCTGCCTGAATTCTACATCACCTTCGGAATTTGGCTTACAAACTCCTTTTCCCAGGTCTCAGCCTTCCTCAGCCTTCCACTGCTCCCTTTCTGAAGGAAAAATGCTGAAAGGGACCATATCGCTCAGATTGGCCATAAAAACCACCAGCTCCAACACTCATTTAAGAACGAATTTGTTTTTTTCCATAAAACTTGAGAAAAATACCAAACTTCAGTCAGTCCCTGAGGAACTGCCGCCTTTCATCCCAATCCTGCTCACAATCAATTCCCTGCACAAGGGGGCTCTGAACCGTGACCGTGGCTCTCAGATACTGCCACAATAAAGAGTAAGTGGTGGAAGCAACACCAGGTTTCCCCCGGGAGAATCGCATCCAGGCGCTTGCCTCGCAGTGATAGCGAGCATCCAAACAATCAGAGGCACAGACAGTGCTGCTCTCAGAGCAGTTCCTGTGTTCCCCAGTCTCACGAGAGGGAAAGGAGAAGATTTCCCTCTCAGGAGCCACTTCTAGGCACGCACTCTTGCCTGAGCCCTGGCTCACCCCTGGCCCTTGTTGCTCAGTCTGCCCTGCCCTCAATCAATTCAAAGGAGGAAACGCCAGAATAGCAAACAGCACAGCTCACTTGTGCACTGTTTGCCATAGATTTAATGTGCTCTCTTTCTCTCTAACCAGCCCCAGGTTGAACAGTGTTGTCTGCACCTGGGTGCTGCTGTCTACTCAGGGAGAGGTGCTGAAACAGGTCATTGCTGAGGAGGGGCCCCTCTCAGGGGCAAGCAAAACTATTTCAGAAGAACTGGCTCTGACTGGAGCTCAAAGCAGTGAAAAAGCAAGGAAGAGTACAGGCTTTTCCCCAGGCAGGCGAGATTCCATTAGAAAGCTATTTCCAAAGGTTTAGGACAGACTGTGATACCTGCTAGGTGATATAAAGCCCCCAGCATACTCAGCAGATCTTGTTCCACAAGCAGGTAAATAAGCTTCCCTCGGCTGAAGCAACACAACACCCAGCTTTTGGCTCCCATTGAGCAGAATCACCCAGGAAGCAAGATCTGTTTTGCTGAAGGGTACAGGAGGTCTGTTCCCACAGGAGAGCTTCGCTTCCTGCTTTGGGGAAACTAAATAGGTTGATTGTGTCTGCTACAGGCTCATAAATCCACATCAGCTGCTGCCTCGGGGACAGCCATTTCTCCTCTGGGTGATTTTTTTCCCCACTTAGAGAAGATGAACAGCTGGTTACGTATATCACAACTCCAGCAACACACTTACCCATAGCCTTATGCCACCAAAGGAGCAGGTTTCTGTCATTGAGACCACAGGAAAACAGGAGGCAAAGCAGAGGAAGCTTATTTTCTTTTACACCAGCTTTTTCTGGTCAGAAGACAAAATGGTAGACAGAGTGGGCAGTTTGGGTAGCTGGCTTCCCAAATGGAGCTAGAAGCAGACCAAAGAACCCAAATTTTAAGCCTGCTTACGTAATTTTAATTTGTAAAGTAACTGTGATTTGCACGCACAGTAAAATAAACTTATGTACTAAAAAACAGCATGAGCCTAGATAAGACTGATTCTGCACTGTGGAGAGAGGGCTGGTGTAGAAATGTGCCTCACAACACAGGAGCTTCCCCTGCAGTTACACGGGGCTGCAGCACCAGGGCCGTGTCACACAGCTGACCCTGTGGCTCAGGATGAACTTTAGCCTGGCCGTGGCACGGCACACCTCGTAACCCACCTCAGCCTGCACCAGCTGGGGCAGTTCTGAGTCACTGCCTCTGCTCACTCATCTGGGTCCCACATTGTCCAGTGGGGCTTCTGACCCCAGGGTTTTGTCTGCAGGGATAGCCCTTATGATATAGACATACAGGCAAAAAGATTAATCACGGTGAGCAGATTTAGCAAACCCACATCACAAAGCTCCAGGAACAATGCAGCTCTGAATTTTTCTCTAAAAACACATACAGCTCCACTAATACCAACAGGGATGCATCAACTCATACCCACTGAAAATCAAGCACAAAATGAATTGGGGTAACACTGGCATTTAATAGCTTGGTGCTCCTAAGAATTTTAAGACACGCTGCTTTGCATGCATATGGCAAGTTTGCAAGGAACATAAAGTTCCTTTGTACCGGGGCAGAAGTATTATCACACGAGGTCTCAACAGTCTGTTCTTCCTTTCATAGCTGGACGTGTCAAGCAGACCACAGCCAGCAGATAAGGAATTCCTACAGAATCAAAGTGCAGATTAGAGAGGCAGCAGCTGAGAGAACCATCGACCTCAGCTGTGAGACAGATCGAGGGAGCCAAGAAAAGCTAAGTGCAGATTCAAACTTTACATGGCATTCAATCTATTACATAAATAAATAGGGCATTACAAGGCTGTGAAAACACTGTTTTTTCTCTCCTGCTTGTTAGCCATGGACTCTGTGACATCAGTTGTGGCCAGCACTGCTGCTCATGACTCTGAAAGGCATGAGCACAAAACAAAAGTAAATTGGCCCCTTTCCTCAGCTTAGAGGGGAGTTTTCACATATCACTCTTCTTGAGGATATATGCATCTGTTTTCAGTAAACTATCACAGCAATGTTAAAACCTGGAACTGTTAATATGGGGGTGCTCTGTGATTGAAAGGCATCCCTGACGTGTAAATCTCTCCCTGCAATATACACATTACCTAGAACTACACAGGCACAGAGCTTGCATACCCAGGAACAAATTTATGTCATGCAGTATCGGTGCAAGGAATGCAATAAACAATGCATGGGCAAGGCCTGCAGTATCTCCTGGCTTTAGAGTTCCGAGATCAGGAATCCTGTCCTAACACTGTCTAAAGGAAGCCGTGCAGTATTGAAGGGGTCCCTAGTAGAAACCCAGAAAAGTCCAGGAGATCATGAATTTCCCTAACTCAGACAAATAGGGCTCTGATCAGGCATCCTTTGCCCACACTGGTGAGCACCTGAGGCAGCAGCATCCCTCACCAGATGAGAATCAGCACTTATGGGTACCCCAGGGGCTTCAGGCAAGCAAAAATGCTGCATCTATGGGAAAACCAAAGAGAAGTATCTGCTGTCTGGGGAAAAATGGGCAGAAAGCAGCACCAGCTAGGGGAACTTAATTTCCTTTAATAATGTATCGCTTGTTAAGCCAATTGATTCATGTTTGCAAGTGCGGAAAATTAACTTCTTAGGCTCCAGGTAGTTCAGTTTAATTGTCCTGAATTTCCTGGTGGGAACTCCAACCAGCATTTAAAAACAAATCCCTCTCTATTTAAGCTGGGTCCATGCAGCTGGATGCCAGCCAAATTCTGGCAGGTGCTTATCATATCTATGACAGTGAGAACATCACCTGACAGACAACACTCTGTAACCTCAGCTAACATTGAAGAAACTTATGACAGCTATTGAGGTTTCTTAGCTGCTCCCCAGAAGGCAGGACACAGAGCCTTGCTATTTTATCTTGGTTTTCTTCTGTTTAGGGACAAGAGCACCCTGAATACAAATGGCAGAAATCAGACTACGCAACTTTTACTTTGGAGTAAAAAAGAATGTTTAACAAAAAATAAAAAATTAAAGACCATCTTCCTCTTCTTCAATATCATAGTCCTTTGATCCACAACAATCCCACCCTCTGAAATTCACCATTTCCAAAACATCCTTCTTCTTGGTATGAGAACATAAATTCAAAATGAAAACACCACATGAATGCAACTGTGCCCCTGATGTCAGAACAGGAACAGACTCTAAGAGTAAACACACAAGATGTACATGTCATTTGTCCTTTCCTGAAAAAGAGAGGTAAGATGCTCTGAAGTCCATAATGCTCCTTGCAGCACAGCATCTTTTTGTATGGCTTGAATGACTCTCAAGGACTATATTTACCCACTCACAATAAACCAAATAAAATGGTTTGAAGCAAAACTTAACAAAAAAACATTGTGGCAGCTTCAAACCTTCACCCCATTTCCTGCTCCATCTCAATGCAGCAGCTGATGCGTTTATGCTGCGATGATGAAGCTCCCACAATGCACAGACAGTACAAGAGCTAAGAAAAACATCCAGGGTGCTATTGAATTTCAATTGAAAATCTTACAGCACTTAAAGTACCCAGTTATTTTTACCTGGGGTTCTGGTGATTAACTAGCTGTGAATGTCAGATCCATCTAACTCACCCTGAAAGCACTGGAGAGGGAACCAAGGAGCAGGTCCTTAGCACCACTTACTGAAACAATGCAAAAGTAAGAATTATTATTATTGCTAGCTCCACTATCGTACTTCAATTCAACTGAAAATCTGCCCTCCCATAACACAAAGGTAACTCGGGTGCCTCGGGAGATGAAACAACCAGCGTTTTCTCCAGCTTAGCTTTTATCATACCTCGCAAGATGAAACTACGAGAAATCAACTTTCTCTGTATTCCTCACGTACGCAGGTGCTTTTAATTCACAGCTCTGCCTTCTCCTCCCCTCCCCATGAAAGCGTCAGTGTTATGAATATCAATTAAGACTGTGCTACCAAAGGCTTAACATGCCTCGCTACCTAATATCGGCATGCCTGTGTGGCTAAGCATCAGGCCAAAGCAGGAGACAGCGTCTGCTTCAGGAAAAAGCATGTATTTGGGAATTATTTTCCAGTGGAAAATATTTAACCAGATGGGAATGTTAGTTATACGTGATGCTTCCCATTAGCAGCAACTAACACATACACTATGAAATATCTCCTTATTACGGCACTAGAGTTATGACATGCTTTTAATACTTGGTACTGTTGGTTTTTTTTCCTTCCCCAGCCCATACTTTCAAGACATCTAATGCAAGAATCACTGAACTATTATGGTCTGGTGACCTGCTTAGCACGAAGCAAGGCAGCAGCAAGATGATAAGGAAGGGAAGAGAGGTAGTGGTGGGGACTGGAGTTCGTCACTGAGTTATGATTCATCATTAATTTATGTGGGATGCTGCGTAGCACAGGCAAAATCCAAGGACACACAGACACATTTTCTTTTCTGCATATAGGTGGGGCTCGGTTCACAGGATTTCCCCTTCCTCTGACATTACAGATCCTCAAGGTTGCTTATCCAACAGGGAACATGGGTTGGAAATGCTCTGGGAAAACCCAGAGTTCACCCCAGCTGAGGGCTGATCAGCGCTATTTGCTCAGGACAGCTCAGGCTGCAAACACCTCAGGACAGGAATTTTTTGGACATGCAGAATTTAGCATGAGTCAGTGTGTGTTCACACAAAGGGTGTATTTTCCTTCCACAAGATCTTGTGCTTAAAGTTCCAGTATGCCCAGTGCATGTGTCTTTTTAAAGAATATTTTTTTCATGTCCAGCAGCACAAAGTCTCGGTGCTGCCATTTTGCAGGCAGGCAGAGCCCAGCTCCCACACCTGGGACAGCCTGGAAGTTACCAAAGCTTGGGAAGAAGGACGTACCCTTGATAGTTCACACAAAGAAAGCAGAATTTACAGGCCACAAGGACATTTGGCAGAACCCCCAAGGTAAGGATGAAACTAATAAAGCCACCTCAGCAACTGTGCTTGAATCAGCTCCAACTGCATAAAAGGTAGTTCTGGCAGGGACAGATCACAACCACCACCTCATGGCCACCCACCCAAAAAATGTCCCAACACAAAAGAAGAGAGTGACTGAGCATATGGACTAATTAG
>WAAG01070225.1:249-13757 GCA_013390105.1 Tichodroma muraria | reverse complement strand
CTGAGTTTTACAGATACCAAAAGCAGTACTTTTACTACAAAAGCCTTCAAGAGGCCTTCAAAAGGAGTAGAAGTAATAGATTATTAATATCCTTATTAAATAGATAAGGAACTGAGCAACAAAAAAACTGCCCAAAGCTATACTGGCAAGGGAAGAGTTCGGAATTGAACCCAAATGTCCTTATTCTCATTTCATCACTGTCCCTGCAAGGTTGGTCTTCATTTTGTTCGTTTCTTTGCTTAATGGCTTATATTTGGACTTTTAAGTTAATACTGGCTGAAATATCAAATGTGAAAGGGAATTACTGATGCATACTTCCTTTCCAGTCTGACACAGTTGTGCTAAAATTTCTTTTTTCTCTTCTGAGCCATTCTGTTTGAATGTAACCATTAATTATGTAATTGCTTTACTACGCAGGGGAAGTAGGTCCTTATATTGAACAGAAAGTTACTAAATATAAACATCTTAAACATGCCATAGAGGTTCTGGAGGATGTGCATATGTACCTGTTTGTACTGTCAAGGTTTAGGGACAGCTGTGGGGCTATGCAATGGTTTTGAAGGCTCTCAGTAAATTAATCAAATTTCAACACAGAAAAGAAATCCAGTTAAAACTTAAAAAGACTGATGGTGTGCTGTCTAGAATCCACACAGGTCATTGTGAATCAGCAGCTGTGGGGAAAAGAGGTGAAAGAGAGAATATGATCCCTAACACTGGTTAAACCTGGTATGCTTCCTCAGTCCAAGGTAATCTTTCAGTATTTTATCCTCTTTATGAGAAATGAAAAGATGGTTTGTATGGAAAGTACTTAGCTGCTAAAATTACATCTCAAGTTGGGGGAAAAAATCAGACTTGTCATCTTAATACAAACTCAGAAAAATTTTGTACATGTCAAGAAGGAAAAATAGCTTTTTGCAAATATGCCAGAGTTTTGGAATGAGTTCTGCAGAAGAATATCCCAGAAGTTTAACTAGTATCTGTCTCACATTGGTCTATTTGTGCAGCTCCAGGTGCTACACACCTCTGGATGCTGACAAGAACAGTACTTGCCCAATTACCCAGTGACATATTAATGTAGAAGAATATGAAAGTCTGATTAAAAACAGTGCTTTACTGGAAATCTCATCTCACTTTGGCTTTTTTCCTGCAAAATGTTAAGAAGAGAACTTAAAATGGACCCTACTGCACCAAATATAATTTTTTATTTTTTCTGACACATACCTTTTGCTGGCTTATAATGGAAAAAATATTAGAAAGGAATGCTTTTTTCAATACATACTCCATTGTAGTAAGGAATTACATAACTTGCTTCAAAATAATGTTCTCCAGTGCACAGAGCTTGGCAGCCAGGTGGATCACCTGCACTCTAATTTCATCCACAGTGATGGTACAGAGGGTCATCTTCAGCCTACCTCAGCCTTCTGTACTAAACTAGACCCAATGTTATCTGTAAATATCATAAAAAAAGTTCTGAAAGTCTTTGCTAGCTAAGCTGGCAATTTTTTCCATGGAACCTTGGATATTAGAGTACATAAAGGTGTTTAAGTTCAAGCACATACTGGTGCTTAAGAACTTAAGATATCACATGGCCTCTACTTATTTTTTAAGTCAGAGGGAGTAAGGTATCCAAATACCTTGGAGGACTTGACCATGGGATTTATAATATTTGCGTATTTTCCACAACATTAGGAGTCAGGAAAGTAAATCTAATTATTGTAGTTGGGTAATTACTGAATTTTGACAGGTAAAGTAGTTTTTATTTGGCTAAGAAATATTGGAGAACAACTGAAGTCCATCAACATAAATAATGAAAAATAAATAATGAATTTCATTCATTGTAAGAGCCTCAGAGGATATTAATGCAGTAGATATTCTTCTGAACTCTGAAAATTTGTGATTTATCATTTCATGCATGTGTCCTTAGATACTAAAAATCAACAAAAACAAAATTTCTCCTCCATGTGAAACAGTGATACATTTGATGAGAAAAATTAGGACTTTATTTTGACACATCCCAAAACTTAGCAATACTGTCTGCAAAGTGAGATTTTACTGAACTATGTTAAGAATACCAGATACTTTCCTTTAAGAAAGACAAGCTTAATATTCGAAAACAAAACCATGTAACTTTTTGAATGGGAAGGCTGATGACAAGACTGTCTAAGAGCTGTGCGTTGGAATTCCTTTGTTCACCTTGCATCTAAACAAAACACTGGATAAAAGGGTTTTTGTTCAGGTGTTCACAGTAAATGTAACTTTTCACTGAATACAGAAGCACTACGAAATACTTAGCAGGAGAAGGTAGGATTTCGTAAGGGCTTTTAAAGAATTCTTGAAAGTGGCTCTTAATGGATGACCACAATGAGCCTTAGGAAAGTATTGTTTCTGTGCTGCTGAACACAGTACTTGTCCTCTATATGTATTAATGAAAGCTAGAAAACAAACCTTTCTTTTAAGAAGATTTTCAGTAACGTCATACCCATTTGGTTTAGGGTCCCGTAACCTCATTCCATAGCAAATGGAATGTTGCACCAAAATCATCTACACTGTACCTGCTCCTCTGGAGCCATTCAACAATACCAAGAGGTATTGTTGGCTCAGCATAAAGGCAATGGCATCTTTGACATTACTTAATGTTGTTTCCAGTGCGTTTTAATGTGTAATTTCACTGGAAACACCCTGGCTGTAATGTGATGTACTGCATTGCATGGTTTTAATATCACGAGCATTTTAGAGGGGATTGAGGAAGGGCTGGTCTATTACTTCTGTTCCTAATTGTTATGCCACAAATTCTGCATCACTTCATGTGCTTTCAAAAGGAATTTTAAGGGATCACTGTTGTCTTTCAGTCTAGTTGTTGGCCCCACCCTGGAGACCATGCAATTGTTGCTTAATGCTGAAGGGTCCCGAGTACGTGCTCCATTCCTCACTGAATTTTAGTAAACTAATAAAAGACCACAAATCACATCTTCAAAGTTTTAAAAGAGGAGATAGACCAAAAGTATCACTAAAAAGCACCCCCCCAAAAAAGTAGACCATGTATAATGGTACAGAGAGAATCCTACAATGGTTTTGCTGAATCTATCTTCGAATCCATTTGTGACCTCTCATCTGGCTTTCAGCAGATATTATTAGTGAATGAAGAAGGCATCCCAAATGGGTATCACAGAGTTTTTAATGTCAGGAACACTAATGTTCCTTACCTCATAAACTCTTCCTACCCACAGCCCTTTGCTGCAGCCTCACATGGAGGTGCAGCATCTCTTTGCAGAAGTCAAGTTGCATATGAAGAGAGAAACAACCTTTCTGAGTCTCTCCAGGTTAAGCATGTGAATAGCACAGTGTGAATATGATGCAAACAGACAGGATCAATAAGCAATTCCTTCATAGAACAGAGATCTTCAGTTAAAATCAGTTAAAAATTTTTATCAAGTTACTGCACATGAATTATTGTATATCTAAAGCATCTGGCATCCTCTCCTCCTTGCCCACATGTCTCTAGCAGATGCTTGTACAGATTCATCTTCCCTTGATCCTTTTTGTATTTATCCCAGTCCATGTGGACATACATGGTTAAACCCCATGACAGTACATCTGTGTACATCCATGCATTGCATGTGGGTATAAACCAGAACTCTCATCCCTTCAGTGCATACATGTACAGGTCCCTCCTGTGAGGGGTCTCACCTTTGGGATCACACCCTGTCCCACCTCACCAAGGACCTGATCTCCCAGTCTGCCGTGGCTTACAGACAGCTCCTCAGCCCCCAGTAACACTGCTAAGATCAGATTTCTCAGCTGCATAAATCATGTGTGCAGAGATCATGTCTCTCATGTAATTAAAAAAACACCCAGCCAGCATGGCCTCCCGGGCCATGGACATGTGCCACTTTGGCTCTAGGTCTATGAGCTCTGTCAGTATGATCTTGTGGGCCATATCCATCACAGATCTTCCCTGCTCCTCAATGCAAAGCCCAAGCTCTGTGCTCAGAATTCAGTTTTCTCTCATATGATGACTGCTACTCTTTTATAAAACCACCCCATTGAGATGAGCTAAGGTGTTTTGGGTAGCTGTTTGGGTGGGGAAATTGCAGCCAGGTAGGACTCTTCCACTTCAGCTGCTTGGTTTGCTTTATGCTTTGGGCATGAAATGCAGTACTTTGCACATGAACACGCCCGTGTCCTCAGTGCTGAGGTGAGAGCTACCATCCTACTTGTGATTGTCACAGCTGGTGTGAATTGAACAGGAGCCAGGATAGAGCACTTAAGAAAGTCCCCACAGCCCCAGTTCCCCACGAATACAAGAGGTTGGGCCAAAGCTGCTATCTGCTTCACACTTCTTTTTCTCCTGATGTGGAGGTATGCAGTCCCATCCTCTTTGCTTTTACAAGATGTAAAGATGCTGATCCTCCTGGAAATCAGGTTACCATCACTGTGGGAGACAGCTTCCAGATCTGTTTGTCAGGGCTACTGAACCTTGCTTGTGTGTCCCAAGGTGAGGATTAATCTGTTAATGTTTGTAAAAAGCTATGTAAATGATCTGTATCATGCTGACAGGTCAAGTACTGCATTGCTCACTGGCTGCTCTTCCTGACAGCTTAAGATACATGCCAAACAATGCCTACTCTTTCAGACCGTGTTCGCTGATGTGGTTTGACTGGCTTAACCCTCTCAGGATTTGGACTTACTGCTTCTAGCCTACTGATTGGATGATAAAGCACAAATATGCAAAGCCGGTGCTTTTCACATAACCTAGAATTCAATGCAGAGATTGATTTATGCTCGTACGAGACCATGGACTCAAAGAAAAACTCTTGGATCTATTACAGTACATGTGCAGTTCAGGTCCTGAAGGACACATGGAAAGCAGTGAGGGCAATCAGAGCTCCGTGCTGTCCTTGGCTGTGGGCAGGAGGCAGCAGCAGGAGCTGCTTTTGTGAGCAACAGACAGGATTTGGCCCTGCTGCACTTGCAGGAGCTGCAGAAGCTCAGAATGACTGCAGGGCTCAGCACAAGCTTATCTGAGAATGTGAATCCTACCAAGAGGAGGGTGTGCTTGGAATTTGGGAACCTTTTTGTTCTGTGCTTATCACATAGATTGCAGTTAATATCAGTTATTGTGATCAGGGTCTGTCAGGGCTAGATATTGAAGAAATGACAACAGCCTCTTCTAGAGAATTAAATTCTAAGTGAATGCAACTCCCATAACTAATAACTAATTCTGCAAGCACATAGAATGCCAAAAAGATAGTAACTAATTTCACTGTCTGCTTGACTACATACTTGGTCCCAGTTATCAGAATTACATGTGGATCTTTATGTTGATTTTTGGTATTAACGATTAATACTTTCATTACCTTTAAAATCTTTTGCAGAGAGGATCACTTGCCGCTGATCTTTACTGATGTCTCTCTGATTGTAACTGTACTTTTCCTTAACTACCTAAGCTAGAAAGCTGTGCTGCAGCACGATGCAGGGGCATCTCCTTATAAGATGTTACTAAACAAGAGTAGGACTGACAAAAGAATGGGACTTTCTGTGAATCTTCACTGTTATATGGTCTTCTTCTTTGAGGTTACTGGAGCTGATAACTTACTAGGTGGCTCATTTTCAGGGACTAACATAGGGCTGTAGAGTCTATACGTACGCTAGCAATTTGAGTGACCAGGTTACTACAAAGTATATTTTGCTTCTCTCACTGTTGCTCATCTGAGCAACTTTTGATTTCAAAGCCTAATCCAGTCCCTAGTGGTCAGTGAGAATTGTGCCACTGATTTCTTCCACAGCTGGATCACATCACTGGCTTGTTTCATCTTCACCACTGGAACAATTTGCTGTGGTAGGAAATACAAATACCCCATGGTTTTGCACTTTGTTTCTTTATCTGGAGTTTCCTTTCCTCTTTCAGATATTTATCTGCCATATACTTGGGGCTTCAGCAAATGTTCAGGGCATATCTCTGTGTCTCTGCACAATGCCTTTGCACACACATCTCCACTGGTATGAGAATTGCTGCTCCACAGCTGGGTGTCTCCAAGATTTAGCACACCTCTTGTTTTGTTTCTCTTAAGCAGCCTGTTTGTCAGCCACAAAACTCCATGAGAATGATTGATAATGAAAGGAACTGATTTCTTCTTTCTCCTTGTAAAATGACAGCATAAGTCCATTTTAGATCTTTGTTTACACTTGCAGTAAACCATGTGCATGAATTTACCCAGCTGGCATTGGTCTGGCTGGATTAAGCAACAGGCAGGGGAGAGAAGGTAGGGCATGGGCTTCAGAGTGCTTCTGAAGGGTGTAGCAGGACTGTGGCTGTGGTTTCAGGTAGCTGTTCCTCATGGGGGTACGGGCCTTTTATTTTCTAGGAGACTTCTGCTCCCACCTTACTAGGTGGCAGCTACCTGGTGCAGTTACGTGTGCAGCAGTCCTGTCACTGTAGAGGAGAAATAGCTGATGTCAATCATAAATGACTGCAAGTTGGAAAAGTTGGAATAGGATGACCTTATAAGCCTTTCCCTGTTTGAGAAGTCGTAAATATCTTGTTTACTGTGCTGTTAAAAAAAAGAAAGGTAAAATGTTAAAAACCAATGAAGACTGTAAAGATCTGTAAATCTTCCTTTGATGTGATGCCTATTGATATTCTAGTGTTTACAGTTTTGACAGCAAAATGACACAAGAAAAAAATCAAAATTAGCATTTACAAGAAGTCAGGAATGAGAAAACAAAAGGAAGGCAGCAGAGATTTTTGGTAACAGAGGGCTTATGACTTTCAAAAAGGGGCAATGTGCCATCTACAAAGCACAGTCATTTTTGCAAATCCCTGTTTTCCTGCTTGGCAATTACCACTGGCAACAGTGAGGAAGAGGCAGCCCATACACTGCTTTGACAAGATGGCAATCATGTGCTTTAATAAAATGTTTAGTAACTCTGCACAGCATCATCCCAGCAGCATATGACTGGGGAGAGAGTGCTAATATGAAGGGATAACAAAGACACAGTTTCTCAGAGCCAGAATTG
This sequence comes from Tichodroma muraria, assembly GCA_013390105.1. Lineage (NCBI taxonomy): Eukaryota > Metazoa > Chordata > Aves > Passeriformes > Sittidae > Tichodroma > Tichodroma muraria. Next base: position 6,740 of record WAAG01070225.1, on the reverse strand, counting down.
TTCATGCTGACCAACTTCCCAACTGCAAAGGGTGTCCCTGTGTTCATGAAGGTGCCCTTAGGACCCCAGAGGCCCTGACTCTTCAGTCCCCACCTGGTGCTCTGGCCACTCAAACATCCTTCCTGTGACTGGCAACAGCATCCACCAAAACTTGCAATTGCAAGTGCAATGTAGAAGAGTTTGTTCTGGACTGGTTATGCAGTGCACAGAAGGTGGCACGTGCTGGTTAAGCATGGTGTACATGCAGGTACCTATGAGAAAGCTATTCTGTTCTTAAATATTTGCAGATATCTACATGTGGTGAAATGCTGTGGATTTGTAAGTCATGCACATTTTCTTCTCAGTAATGTTTACTTTAGCCCCAGGGACAATGCAGAGTGTAGCTGTGACCAGAACGGATGACTTCATAAGAGGAGGGAACTTTCCCAGCCTCACTGACAGATTTTTATGAAGGGTTTCCCAAAACCAGCCTGCAGCAGCTCATCACTACAGATACACTTCTGACATTTGTAGTTCAAGAAGCAGCGGTACTAAAAGTAAAACACTGCCAATGGGTTTCCATAAAAAGCCTGATTCTTGGATTATTTCTGGGGGTTTCAGTGTAGCTATAAACTGTATGACCCTAAGCTTTCTCTTGGAAGGACTCGACCAGCCTGCATCTGTCTTCCTTTTCACCCCTGCCAAACAGTGTTGCAAACTCCAGGGAAGCAAGGACTGGAGAAAGGAACCAGAATTTGGGAGCAACTGGAAGAAAGAGACACATGAACTCAAGAAAATAGACTCAGGAGTCCTTTGAATGTTTACTTTCAGAAATAAGCCAAAAAAATTATCCTGACAAAACCTTAGCTTCCTAAAAAAATTGACAATTTTATTATCTATAAAATAGATCATGCTTTCAGAAAAATACCTGGAGTCTTTCTTGTCCATGCAGAGTATATTGCCCAATATTCCTCTGGCTTCTGCCATGGGTCCTAGACTGATTTCAGGCATGAAATGTAGTAATTATGATACAGGCAGATTTACGTGTCCCCAGGCAGGTTTTAAAATAACAATGAGAGTATAAATATTATATCTACAGAAAGAAAATGTCCATTATTTAAACCACTCCACAAACTAGTACTATGAGAAGCTTTCTTCTTCAATACAGCTGTCAGCCCCTCTGAGAATTTAAATTGGAGTTTGTCTAGTGTAACTCTCTATTTAAAAAGCAAAACCAGCAACATTAAACTTTTGTCTCAGATTTTTAAAGCACAGGAAAGCTAATATAATTGCTGCATTAATGTAGAGTTATGAGCTTTTAGGCTCCCCAGGTTTTGGCAAAGAAGGGTTGTGTCCCTTGATTCATAGAATAAGATATTTCCCAGTATAAATTTGCCATACCCTTTCTCTTCAGAAAAAAAATCTGCATCCCTTCCTCTCCTCTGGACCATTTGGCATGGCTCTCTGTTTTGTAACTGCCTGTGCTTCACTCCAGAGCTGGCTGCACTTCAGTCCCCAGCCACTGTGCAGAGTTTCTGTAGGAATTATTGGAGTGTGCTTGACATCTGGAGATCTAAGGAAATGAGAAGTATGGTTCAAATCTCAGACAGCAGCTTGAAAGGCTTACAGAGGTGCAGAGCCAGGTCTGTGGTCTGGCTGAAGCAATGCCCATGCCAAACTCAACAGAAAAAGTCACTGGGTGACAAAAGCTATCTCCCCTTGGACCTACGGCATGCACAACATGGCTTCTGGTGTAAGCTTAAAAAAGTGGTTTAGAGGGTGACGCAACATTACTGTGAGGAGCACAAGGATTGGATGTGCACCTGTGTCAGTGAAGTTTGGGTGGAGCTAAGGACTTATAGGACAAGAAAAGTAGGACTTAGCTTGAGTTCTTAAGCTAGAGAGGCTTGTGTGAAAACAATTAACCAGCTGGGAATTCTTTGGAGAAAAATTACTTTAAACAAAGTGAAATCTTGGAAGGTTGTTTTTGTATCAGAAGGAAATAGAGAGGAATTTTGTTTAATGATGTTCTGAGTTGTGTTAATTTATTTTTGTTCATCATTGGTATTGATTAACTCTGTATTGACAGAACAGTCAATAATTGTCATTATTAAGGTTTTATTCATCATCTTTAGCAAAGTAGCTGTATAATAACAAAAAGAAACCTGCACATTTTATTTGGTGGGTTTTTGTGCCCCTCCTTGGAGTCTCTAGAGCCACAGATCAATTGCTAGTGTTTAGTGACCTTCTGCCCAAGAGTGTAGGACCTGTGGGTGGGTCCTCTTCTATGGCTGGCACTTGTACAGTGCATAATCTAAGATGACACTGACCCTTTCAGCCTTATAGAAAAAATAATCTCAGCACAATGAATTGTTCTTGAGTGTTTTCTCCAGTGTACTGTGTTACATGCCCAAGCATTTTTTTAAATCTTGAGAGTATGCCCAACATTTCCTCTCTGCTTTCTTTGTTGCATGGGTTTGATTGTAGCCAGCAGCAAAGGTCAAAAGACATTTTACTGTTTCTATTTCTATGTTTCTGTTAAGCTGAATTAGATTGTTGGTGCTGCAAAGTGACTTCTTAAAAAACTTATGCTGCAACTCTTCAACCAGTATAAACTTAAGATGAGCTGCATCAGTTTAAACCAGAGGGTGCAGAGACAAAATGTGGTCCAAGGAACAGGGTGCTGATCTGGAAACCGAGAAAAAGGCTTTGGTTCTCTGAAGCAGCTTCATGAATTTAGATAAAATTAGATAGAATCTTCCTCTGCCTCAGATTTTCTGGATGGGTGGTAGAGTGTCACTGTATTTTTAAAGTGCTTCGCACATTCAATTTTTCAGTCATGTAGTCTTTTTCCTTGCATCTAACATTTATCAGTATGACTGCCTGTTTAACTACATTACAGATAGGTTTTAAAATCAAAATATCTGGAAATGCTACAGTATCCTGGAATAGGTTAATTATGTTTACCAGTGTCTGTGAGTATTCACTAGAAGGTACCATTTCTCAGTCCAGATTTGAAACAGCATTGAATTTTGTCCGTCAAGCAGCCTTCCCTTTCTTTCCTACATAGTGAAGAAAATCCAAGAAACTCAATAGAGTGTGAAGAAAATCATTAAAGTAGGAATGTTTCTGATCAGCATTTTCAGGTTAACCTGAATTAATATTTAGTTCAGCCTTCAAATAGCCTTTGAGAAGTTTGGCCTAAGTGGTTGGGTATTTTTAATTTTAGATTTATTTTTTTTTCTATTTGTTAAAATTTCTTCAAACGTCTTGAGCTGAAAACACCTGAATAGCTCTGCTACGATTAGTGTTCACTTCCCAGCTTTCTTTCCTGAGGAAAGTCCTTCCTCTCACCAGAGCCTGAAGAACAGGGCTACTGTTTTCCATGGGGTTTAGATGGTCTGTGACCATAAGTTTTTCTCTGCTAGTATGGTCAGGTCTCCAAATCAGCTCATCCCAGCACTCCTTGATGCTGCCTTAGGACATGAAAGGGAAGGAAATGGATCAAAATGTCCCTAGAGGATCACCTGGCTTTAAAAATACAGGTAAAGCCAAATGGATACTTTACAAATGTGAGCAAAGTATCTTAATGGAGAAACCATCAATACTATAGGCATGGTATGACAGCAGCTAGAATAAAATCCAGGTCTGTGTGAGCATGCAGAACATCTTGGGCAACAATTCATAACATGTAAACACTTTGTTTTGAAAACAAAGTAAAAGAAACAGTATCCAATCTACTGTTTCCAGGTAAGTTGCTATTTATTTACTTACCACACTGGTTCAGTAGGACTCAGTGCTCTCCCTATGTGTTATAAGGATTCTGGGACTTGCAATCATTTCCAATGACCAGTTTTGCATAATTTAGATACTGTGAATATTTTATTTATTGTCAGCAACCTCTTATTGCAAGCAATATTTTTAATGAATCCATTATATGTTTAAAAAAATCAGGATTAAACTTGGCTCTCTGTTCTGGTGTCATAAATCCAGATTAGCTTTCATTTTAGCAGTAATTTTACTCAAAGTTTGGTGAATGGAATTAGACTTGGAGTCCATTGAAGAAAAATGTGGCAAAATATACATTCTTTTCTTGAAATCCTTGTGAAGAATTACCAATATGCTAGTAAATCCTCTAATACAAAAAGTCAACGAAATTTGTGGCTATGTTCTTGGTCTTATTCACATTTTATATGGTCACTGTTTTAAATTGCTAGCACTACATTAGAGTACATCAAGATGCATCATATAAACAGATACAACTTACCATGACCTTGAGGCAGCATGATGTGTACATTGCATTACATTAGCTATCAAAATACGTTCCTTATATAGTACAGTACCCACTGCAGACAGAGATTTGGGTTGTTAGGCATACAGAGTTGGGAGACATTTGCAAATAATCTCTCCAGATCTGCGGCCAAATAAGTTGTATCTTTTTAAAAAGAATAAGTGATAGGAAAAAAGAGCTGAATCCGTGTGGCTCTGCTTCATAGGCAAAGGGAAATCTTTTGCTAAACCGTGGAAACCTCTGCACCTCAGGAAGCGCATAACCATGAGGGTGAACAAGCAGGGGAACAGGTTGCACAAATAGACTGTGGAGTCTCCATCTTGGAGATATTGAAAAACTCCTTGGACATGGTCCTGGGCAACTGGCTGTAGGTGATCCTGCCTGACCAGGGGGCTGGACCAAGTGACCTGCAGAGGTCCCTTCCAACCTCAGCCATTCTGTGACCCTGTGATACCCACTACTCCCTACAGCAAGTTCTTCCTACAGCAATGCACCAGTGCACAGGGGTTTGGAAAACCAGCTCTTCCTGTGCTATTTTCTTCACTGCCTGTCCTAACGGCTTTTCCAGAGCATTTTGTGAGTTAATCGTGACCTTTTCCCTCCCAAATACCAATTCCCTGCTCTGCCACAGAGCTCTGCTCCAAGAGGAGATGGGTCACCTTGCCTTTGTGTTTTCCCGAATGTATCACTCCTGGCATAACCAGTTTGTTTCCCCAGGAGCAGGGGACCTGCACAAGTCGAGCTACCATCTCTCTTCCATGCCATGCTCACTCAGAACATGAGCCAGAGGAGCAGCTGCTCCCATGGATCGAGGCCCTGACTCTCCTGGCTGTGCCAGGTTTGTGCAAATCGACCTTCAACAACCCACTTCAACCTTCTGTTCTTCCTCCTTCCCTTTCTTATACTTCATACTGTTGTAATTTTGCAAGCTGCTTGGGCTAGGTATCATTCTCACTATCTGTGTCTGGGTTTTAGCCCAGACGTCAGCAGGGGTTGCTGCATGCTGCTGCAATATAAATGACTAATGACAATGATAAAAGGTGTGGGAGTTGGTTGCCTGGAGCGTTACCCTACTTTGACAACTTTGTTTTAGAAACTAGCTTCTTCCTCAAATTATCTGCTATTTTATCTTATTACATCTAATATTTTACAAATGGCAAGGGATTTTCAGATGTCTCCATTTTGGAGTGCTCATCCCAGGGCTTTGAAAGAGGCTTTGAAATTTTCAGAGTTTGGATGGCGTTGCTGTGACATTGCCAATAGCCTTCAGTGTGAGTCGCAGGGTATTGGAACCTTTAAAAGTCAGCTGCAACTGCGTCCTAAAAGAGGCATTCGATAGGGAAGTGCTCTATTTTTAAATTTGGGCTGATACAGGTAATAATTACACACGAAACAGTATGTGAAAAGAACATCATCAAGGTTGCACAGCTCAGCACTTGAAGCTAAGAAATGCTGTAAGCAAAATTGTCTCTACTCCATTAATTTGCCACCTTGCACAGGTGCATCAGTCAGAGACTATTTTTGCGCAGGATCCGAATCTCACTTGGTGCGCATAATAAATGACTCAGTTTGTGAGTTCAATACTTGATTTTCTTTTCAAGGCATAGTTCAGACTCTGCTGTGAAGGCAAAATTATTTCCCGCTGGGGCATTCCAGGGTGTTCCACCATGCAGGTCCTTGCCACATGCAAACACCGACTAATTTCCCTTTATATCATCTTAACAGCAATTCTGAGTATCATTGTTCCCTAGTACAGCTGGAAACCTAAGGCAAGAAAAAGAGCAAGATTACAAGTATCCGTAATTTTGGGTGTCTAATGTAAATTTTTCAGAGGACCTGGCAGCACATCCTGCAACTCCTATTACCTTCCTCTACACTACTGGCCAGTAGTTGCCACTTTCAGATATTCCAACCCCCCGGGCCCAAGGCAGGCTCCCAGAAACACAGACCAGGGGACCAGGTTTGAAAAACGCTGTGTGAGCAACTTGTCCTGTTCCTCAGAGCGCTGTCTCAGACTTGCAGACAAAAGACTGCTGTTCCTCTTCTCAGATTCTCTTGAAACCTTTAAATTCTGACCAAAAAAAAAAAAAAAAAAGAAATTGAATCATTCTACAAGAAAAAGCTTCTTTTTCTTCTCTTCTATGGCAAATGCATGGTGCTCTGACTGAAGTTGGAATTTAGTGCTTTCTATCATTATTCTGATAATGCCTGAAGAGATGGA
>WAAG01070224.1:2249-14626 GCA_013390105.1 Tichodroma muraria | reverse complement strand
AGCTTTCATTTGAAAAATCCATGCAGTTCATGTTTCTGTCAGGCGAGGTAATATGCCTGTAAATATAATCTGACAGAAGAAGCAGCACAGCATCAGCAGAAAATGACAAAATCAGATTGTAAGAGAGAGGCAGCCAAATGCCTTCACAGCTCTCAGAATCCACCAAGGGAAACAAATTCACACAACTGTAATAAACTCAGACTCAGACACTCACTGGAGGTTTGTGGTGCTAATACCTTTAGTTTCCACTTCAAAATCTCATTCAAAAGTGCTTAAATCTTGTATTGGTTGCCTGATGGAAGGTGCCTTTGCCTAAATCCAACCCTTCTAAAAAGCAGGGATAGATTGCATTAATTGTTTCCAAGGGCAACACTTCAAGTGTTACCAAGTTTTGTTTTCTGGTTCAGTTACACAAATCTGAACTCCTTTTTCTACTGGAAAAGTAGAAAAGTTTTTCTTTCTCTCTTTCCTTCTACAGGCCTTTCTTCTCATACACACAAATCCTAAAGCAACACAATGACCAAAATGTAGGTTTAAAATAAAAATGAAATATTTTTACTCTTCAGGAAGCTGCAAGTAATTGCATTTAAAACATAGAGGTGATTGTGGATCCTTATTGAAACATTCTGCATAACAAAAGGGGAAAAAAAGTCAATTTTCAGTTTGAAAGGAAGCTTACTTTAAAACAAATCTTTTCTTCATATTTTCTTGCCAAATAAAGCCAGTAACAAATAAAAATGATTACCTAAGATGTTGTGGGAAAATCATGCTGTTATAGGTTAGGTGATCTTACTTTAAAAGACACTTAAAATAGCTTTTAAGGCTAACTTTAACTACAGAAGGTGTACTCGTGAGAGCTTTCAGCAGCTCTGCCCACCTGGAGGAGCAGAGCTGAAAGCCATCAGCAGCCCAAGAATTTCCCCACAGCAATATCCATGGGCAGCTACCAAAAATACAAAAGCATTGGGGAAATATTTAAGACAGAAATGCCACTTTATTTGCTTGGTTTCTTTAAGGATCCTTCCTTATATTTATCTGCTCTCTGAAATTCAGCATTGTTGCAACACTCTTCATTCACTTCCATCTAAAGCTATGAAATGCTCTATCAGTTTTCAACAAACAACATTCTTCATTTAAAAAACAAACACAACAACAAAACCCAAGAGGATACTTCTGCCAGTTTAAGAGAGATACTGCTGCTTTACTAAGAGAGCTTGCATTATTTCCTTCCTGAGAAGGAAATAATGCAAGCTCTCTTAATAAAGCAGCACTGTAACATGTAGAAGTCTAAAGTTATTCAGACTTTCTCCTTCTACTTCCTCAATAAGCTCAAACAAAAGCTGAGGGGAATGTTCAGAACTCATAAAAAGATATTTTGGCACCACAGGCACAGCTCCCCAGCACTGTGGATTTCTCTGCAGCAGCAACTGTGGCTCTGTGATGACTCCATTCCCTCCATAGGGCAAGAGCTGCTCTGCCAGGTGAGGTGTAAAAATAAGGTCCTGGCTTAATGGAATTATCTAATGAAACTTTCCATACTAGGAATTAATTAAATAGGGGCATCTTCTCTGTAGCTGGTTGGGAAATACCTCTTTTAGAGCAACAGGTGTTTGAATCTGCCAAATTAAATGGTGATTACCAGAGAGATGTGATTGGAAAGGCATTATCTTAGGGAAGATATAATTGCTACTGTACCTTATTAACCTATGGGAAATAGCAGGACTGCCTGATTCACTTCAGTATTTTGGTGGTTTGTCTAACTAATCAACTGAGCAAAGAATGAAACTGATGGCTCAAAACAGTTTGTGTCAGTTTATCAGGACAGCAATAAGGTAATGGCTATCAAAAATATTTTATTGAACTTTAGCACAGACAGTTGTGGTAACAAAATCACAGAAAAAAAAATCATTGGCTCCAAATGGTTGCCTTCTCAGGATAAAATCTAGTGTTAAACTAACTGTAATTAAAGTAGCATGGGGGTGGAAGTAAAGGAATTTGCAAAGTTAAATGTTCTTATGAGAAATGTTACAGCAGTTAGTGAATTCTGCTATATGAAATAAATAAAGAAGGAGGAAAAAGCCTTCTGTAAGTTTTGACAGTATTTTTCTTTGCTATAGCAGGGAAATCAACAATATATGTTTGGAATATTATCAGCATTAGAGAGAGACTGGAGGATGAAATTTAAAATTTTATTAAGAGATCTGACAGAATCATACTCACAAATGTATAGCTATAGAAGTCAGGCAAATTTTGGGGATAAAGGCAAACCAGGAAAAATATTCCACACGCAAAATATCCCACACATCTTTTTTAGGTTTATCATATTCTCATTTCTGCTTATCTAAAGGCAAGACAGTGAAATCATATAGTCACTTAAAACATTGAAAATCTAACACTGATAAAAATAAAAGTTTTTACTGATTAAATGTACTCAAGGAAGATTTTATTTTTTTCCTGAATAACACTACAATTCAATGCAATTATATTGGTACAGACTCTTCACTTCCTCCTCCTGAAATAAGTCTTTTCCTGGTGTCAAATTTGGTTTTGCAGCTCAGATTGTGCCCTCCGAAAAGTGACAGAAGGCAAACCAAAAAGAATTCTTCACAATTATATGGACATAGGAAGTTAGAAAGGAAAAAATGTAGCTCTACTAATGATAGCAGGTAACTTTCCTCTAGCTCTCCTCAAGCTAAGCCACTGGCAGAAAGTGGGTCTGTAAAAAGGTAAAGCTCAGTACCTTGCAAATAAATGCATAGCAAAAGTGAAGGGTTATATTTTGCTAAGTGATTATGATAGTAAGTCAGTCAAAGAATAAAAAATAGTCCTTTGGTAAAAACCCCGGCTCTTACATGCAGGAAAACTGCATCTCAGCTGAAAATCATAATAAATGATAGTTAATTATTTTGTAGACAGTATGTGTAATATCAGAATTCAAAATCCAACACTGCCGAAGAACACTATCCCATTCCTGTGTGGACAAACACTGCAGAAAATCTCAAAAGAGTCCCATAAACTTCACATTACAGTGCCTGCTAAGAACCTAATGTGCTGGGGTTTATCTGGGGGCAGGGGGGGAGCTCTTTAGAACTGCAATGAAAGCAGCCAGATTTAGTTTTAGTGCAGAGAGAGAGTATTTTAATAACAGCAACAGATGAAACTATAATAGTCTGACCCTATACTCATGAAAGAACCTTCATCAAGTAATAAATTACTAACAAAAAGACTAAAATAGTTTTAACCATTAGGGCTGGAGTTAAGAAGTGGTCTCAGAGCATGACTGAGAATTTCAACTTTTGAGCATCAGGAAAGCATTCCAGTACAAAACTACTGAGAGCCTTAATAAACGTGAGCTGAAAAGATCACGTATTTCAAATTATTTGTGCCTGGGAAGGGATGCAGGCAGACTCCAGCACAACCACGGGGCACTGGCTCCCAAAGGGGGGGAGAGGGGCTGAAAAATCCATATATTTCAGTTGTGCCTGGGAAGGGATGCAGGCAGGCTCCAGCACAAAGCACAGGGCACTGGTTCCCAAAGAGGGAGAGCTACCACGCTGCAGCACTGAGGGCACATGCCCAGGAATATGTGGAGCATGGGTAATCAAGCCTTGCTGGATCATTCCAGCTCCCCCGGAGCAACCTGCTGCTCCCAGGAAAGCAGCACGCTGGAAGGCATCACACAAATGCATTTAAGTGGCCCTGGATGAGTAAGAGGAACTCAGGAGTGTCGCTTCAGCACTCTCTCCTCTAGCAGGAGCAGCAGTGGTGCCACCAGTCAGAGCGAGAAGAAAATTGTGGCAGCCTTTGGGAAGGAATAAAAAGGAAAAGGCAACTACCATGCAATAACAGCTCCAAAGGGGCTGGAGAAGAGGAAGTGAGGCAAACGAGGCGCTCAGCATTACAGTGGCTCGCGTGATTGCTGCTGTTTATCAGAAAAAGGTGCAGCTCAGAGGAAGGAGCGCGTGTGGGCAGGTCGGCAGGCAGCCAGGGGAGGCTGTGAGCTCAGCAGCGCTGTGAACACTTGTTTCTCACACAGTTCATTTCCCCCATCTGTCTGGTTCACACCGAGGCCACGCACACACCTGTGCCAGGCCAAAACCAAGGTGCCAGAAGAGCAGGACTGAATGCCTGGCACCTGGGGCAGGGTTTGCACATGCTCAGCAGTGCCCCCAAATAAATCCACAGAAAATCACATGCTCAGTGACAGTAATTTGCTGGAGGAAGCATGCCTGAATCTCTGAGTGTCACAGATTCTTGAATGTGAAGGTTTAAAACTTGAACAACACTCGTGAAAAGGTTTGGCCCAACCACCTTCACGTTTGTTATTAAAGGAGACCTTCAAAATGTCATGCTGCATGGATTTTACCTTTTAAATTGGCCTGAATATTACCTACAAAAACCTTTTCATGCCATATCAAAAGCAAGATGTGGTTTGTTATTTTTTTAACAAAACAGCATCCAGGTAGGCAGAAGAAAAAAAAGTGACATTCTAATTATATACTTCATGAAATTGTGACATTTTGAAAGCTAGAAAATGACTTTGTTTCATAAACAAAATTACAGCAAAATCATTCAGACTCGATTTTACAGTTATCATCAACCACTGGGTTACTGACTGTAAGAAAAAGAACCATAGTTTAAAGAATCAATGTTTTTAAGCTGTGACATTTTTGCTAAAACATCCTTAAGTTTTTAGATGCAGTGAGAACTCATAGTGTTTCTCTTCTTAACAGTGTCTTGTTTCATTGGAAAATTTTTAGTCTGCTATCAAGTGACTCCATAAAGCAGGGCAGAACTAATGGCTTTATTAAGTATATTTACTTCAGGCTAAATGGAAGGAGCAATTACATTCCACTTATGCAGGAAAACAGCTGGAACCAGATGAAGGTACCTCAGAGTGTAACAGAAAATACAAAACGGCCTGATCAGAAGCTTGACAGATTGGCTGACTCAAAACACAATGCTAGGGAACTGTCTGTCCAGCTGTGTGAGAAAGGGGCACAGGGACCTGGGAGGGAGGTGGTAAAAAGCAGCTACAAACAGAAATACACAGCCAAAATATCTCACAGGTCTGCTTCAAGAGATTTGAAGAGGAAAAAAAAAAAAAAGAAAAAGAAAGAAAGCAGGGTACCTTTTTTTAAGTATTATTATTGAAGACAGGAAAAGCATCTGTATAGGAAAAGTCAAGGAGTGGGACTCCAAGAGTTTCACATTTCTAAGCCTTGGTGACAAGTTTGGACTTTATGTAAGCAGGAGAATTGCTGAAGAATTGAAGATGATGGTAAAGAGAAGCCCCAGCACATGAAGAGGAATGTGCTTAAGGGTGCCTGGAAACTATGAATTGAGAACCATTTAATCAGCAAAAAAGAAACTAATGTGCATCTGTTAACTATTTAAGCAACAGCTGACTTATCTTTCCTAATTAGCACTTTTTCCTTTTTTTTTTTCAGCCTTTCTACTCTGCCCATGTCCAGACCAAGGACAGCAGTTTTCCTTGTCCACCATGAGCCCATGCATCTTCCTTGCTGTTACAGGATCTGTAGGTCAGTCAGAGCTTTGCAGTGGAACTGCTTAGAGCCATTTTCCTACCAAAAGTATCACAAAAAACCACAGAGTTCTAAACTCTAAAGCTGTATTTTATCACAGCCCCAAATGAAAAAAGGTGTCTTTAGACAAGGAGGAAGTGAGAGTGAGACAGATTATAACCAGAGTACATTCAGACGTTTCCTCTCCTAAAAGATGCTTGCAGAGCAAGCTGTAGGTTCTTATTCTCAGTGAAGCAATTTTTGGTGGCCTTCTGGGATACAATAAAAACTATGGAGTCTCTCCTAAGTCACAAAAAACAGCCTTTCTTTCTCTCCTTTTTGACAACATGGCCACTCCTAACTCCACTCAAGAGACTCACTGTCCCTGTATTTAATTCTATGAATTCCCAGCTTGCTGTCTCTCAATTCTCTCCTATCCTCACTTCACACGGTGGGAGTCTTTTACCTAGGCTTGCCCATGTGCTCTTGGAACAGACGCTACTGCTCTCTCTATCCCACAGTCTCCATCTGGCCTGGAGCAAGAAGAAGGGAAGAAAACACAATAGCAGACCTCATCGCCTCTGTCCTTTTGAAAAATTTGTGTCAGGAACATTGCAAACAATTAAGACAGCATCCACTACCACCAACTTGGTTCTTCCAGGGTATCCTGTTCTCTGGAAGTAAATATATCACCCTATGCTTCTGTACAGGGAAGGTGGTGAGTGCCTCCAGAATGGCTACATCAGTCTGAGGTGATGCAGTAAAAACAATTTGCTCTTGCAGGGGGTTCAGGCAGGAGGGTTAAGCAAATCTTTTCCATGTATGTACTGAGCTTATCTGCATGCCTCATAAAGCTCATGTATTTGCTGTAAACTGTCGGTACCAATAGATTAATAATAAATGTGTGTCTGATGGGAAAACGTGGCAACAGAATCCTTGGTCTTGTCCATCTGTTGCTCACTGTCTGTATAACTCCATATTACAGTATGCTTGTTTAGGTTTCAGCTGCTTGTTGTACAAGTATACATATATATATATATTTGTGAGTATACATATGCACATGAGGGCTGTGTGATGGTCTAGCACGCAATGCTGCTCCTTTCGGCCGGGTGCAGGGGTGTGTGAAGGTGTGCCAGCAGACACGGGCTGGGTGTGCTCGGTGGGCCTGGCCCGCTGCTCTCCCTGGCCCGGCTGGGGGGCTGGAGCCGGGTGGAGACCCTCATGGATAGCTGAGCTTCCATGGATAGCTGAGCCCCTCATGGATAGCTGAGCCCCTCACGGATAGCTGAGCCCCTCATGGATAGCTGAGCCCCTCATGGATAGCTGAGCCCCTCATGGATAGCTGAGCCCCTCATGGATAGCTGAGCCCCTCATGGATAGCTGAGCCCCTCATGGATAGCTGAGCCCCTCATGGATAGCTGAGCCCCTCATGGATAGCTGAGCCCCTCATGGATAGCTGAGCCCCTCATGGATAGCTGAGCTTCCATGGATAGCTGAGCCCCCCATGGATAGCTGAGCCCCTCATGGATAGCTGAGCCCCTCATGGATAGCTGAGCTTCCATGGATAGCTGAGCCCCTCATGGATAGCTGAGCCCCTCATGGATAGCTGAGCCCCTCATGAATAGCTGAGCTTCCATGGATAGCTGAGTCCCTCATGGATAGCTGAGCCCCTCATGGATAGCTGAGCTTCCATGGATAGCTGAGCCCCTCATGGATAGCTGAGCCCCTCATGGATAGCTGAGCCCCTCATGGATAGCTGAGCTTCCATGGATAGCTGAGCCCCCCATGGATAGCTGAGCCCCTCATGGATAGCTGAGCCCCTCATGGATAGCTGAGCTTCCATGGATAGCTGAGCCCCTCATGGATAGCTGAGCCCCTCATGGATAGCTGAGCCCCTCATGAATAGCTGAGCTTCCATGGATAGCTGAGTCCCTCATGGATAGCTGAGCCCCTCATGGATAGCTGAGCTTCCATGGATAGCTGAGCCCCTCATGGATAGCTGAGCCCCTCATGGATAGCTGAGCCCCTCATGGATAGCTGAGCTTCCATGGATAGCTGAGGCCCTCATGGATAGCTGAGCCCCTCATGGATAGCTGAGCTTCCATGGATAGCTGAGCCCCTCATGGATAGCTGAGCTCCTCATGGATAGCTGAGCTTCCATGGATAGCTGAGGCCCTCATGGATAGCTGTGCTCGCTGACACAGGGGCTGGATGGGCTCGGTCCCGCTCTCTGCAGGGACACCAGCGCACTCACACAGCCTCAGAGAGCTGTTCGGCTCGGAAGGGACTTCTGGCGATCATCCCGCCCGACGCCCGCCCAGGCAAGGCCACCTGGAGCAGGTGGCACAGGAACGCCTCCAGGTGGGCTTGGAACGTCTCCGGAGAGATTCCATGGCCACCCTGGGCAGCTGTTCCAGTGCCCCGGCACCCTCAGTGTAAAGCTCTCCTACAGGCTGAGGTGGAACTCCTTGTGGTTTAGTTTGTGCCCACCGCTCCTTGTCCTGTCGCTGGGCACCCCTGAATTCTGGCACTTTCCCCTTGGCACCTGCCTTGGCGATATTTACATGTACTGATGAGATTTCCCCTTAGCTTTCTCTTTCCCAAAGAGACCTAAAGCTGGACTAAACAGGCGCAGCTCCCGCCTGCCCCCTCCTAAGGGATGAGCTCAGCCGCAGCAGGAGCACCACAGCACTCCCAGGAGGCCAGGGACGACTGAAGCCACCAGGCTCAGCCCGGCTCACTGTGTCGTGTGTGGGATGGTGTGTTTCATTATTATTTCAAATAATTTGAAATATGTGATCTTTTCAGACCACGTTTATTAAGGCTCTCAGCAGCTTTGCACTGGAATGCTTTCCTTAGGCTCGGAAGTCGAAATTCTCAGTCGTGCTCTGAGACCACGTCTTAACTCCAGCCCTAATGGTTAAAACAATTTCAGTCTTTTTGTCCCGCTGCGGGCGTTCCAAGTGACCCCGCGTCTCGCTGTCCCAGCCCTGTCCCCGGCCCGCCCCTCGCCACCGCCCGCCATCCTGAGCGCCCGGCGCTCGGCGCTCGATTGCGGCGGCTGCTCCCGGGGCGGCGCGGCTCGGCGGTGGATTGGTGCGGCCTGCGCGGCGGGCGCAAGATGGCGGCGGCGCTGGGCCGGGGGCTNAGGGGCCTGCCCGTGTGCCCCGCCCGGGGCCCCGGTGTGCCCGGGACAGCCGCCCCGGGGAGCCCCGCGCTGCCCGGGAGCGGAGCGCTGGGAGGCTGCAGGGTGGAGGAGTTCCGCCACGGGCGGTGGAGGTTGGGATTTAAGCTGGAGCTGTGGGAGAAAAGGGTTTAACTTCGAGCTGCGGGAGGCTGTGGTTTAGTCTAGGGCTGTTGAGGCTGGAGTTTAGCCCGAGGCTGCGGGAGACTGGGGTTTAATTTAGAGCTGTGGAGGCTGGAGTTTAACCCAAGTCTGGTTTTTACCCAAGGCCATGGAAGACTGGGTCTTAACCCAGGTCTGGTTTCTATCCCAAGGCCATGGAAGACTAGGGTTTAACCCCAGGCTGAGGTTTAACCTAGGTCTGGTTTCTGTCCCAAGGCCATGGAAGACTGGGGTTTAACCCCAGGCTGAGGTTTAACCCAGGTCTGGTTTCTATCCCAAGGCCATGGAAGACTGGGGTTGAACCCAGGGCTCTGGGCCTCCGGTGCTCCTCTGCCCTTCTGACACCTATAACAGAACCCAAACTAGATGGGCAAAAGAGTGGTGGAGTCACCAGTGCCAAAAGCATTGTTGTAAGATGTGCAAACATAATTACCTTAGGGGAACTTCAGGTAATAGAACATTCAGGCTCTTGGCAGGTGGTTCTTGGCTTGCTGTAATGGTGAGACTCAGGGCCTGTGTTTGAAGAACCTGCCCAAACTACCTTTCGTGTTGTTTTTCCCCCACTTCTGTGCCAGACATCACCACTGAGGGCAGGTGCCCTTTGAAAACTCTCTCTGCCTCTTGCCTGTGTGTTGTGCTCTGGTGTAGCCTAGAATTAGCCCAGTGCTATGTTTAATGTCGTGCTGTGCCTGCAGCATTTTTGTATCTTACCTCAAACCCTGGTTCAGCTGTATGGTGACCTGTGTTGGCTCCAGCCTCTCACCACCAGCCCATGAGATTTGGTTTAGTTATTTTTTCCTGGCTTAGGTGAGAGAGATGTAACTGATGGTACTGGTAGAACAGAGAAAAGGGGGGTTCCCTGATGGTGAGCAAAATGTTGCCCTATTTTCAACTTCCTTAATGTTCCTTTTCTTCAGGAGAAGACGGATGTGGAGGGAACACTGTTTGTTTACACAAGGTGAGGACACTACATTTTGACATATGCAGGTGAAATTTGTGGGTATGGAAAAGCTGGCTGGGATGGAGTATGGCTGAATGAAATAAAATGCTCCCCTTTGTTCAAGGGTGAAAAGAAACTGAAACTGCCAGAAGCAAATGTGGGAAAGAAAACACTCTGATGGGAGACATGACCTTGTGTTTTGATAAGACTTCCAAATGTGATTTAAATGTCAGTATGGGCAAATTGTGAAAATCTTTTGTGTTGGTTTAAATAGGATTTGCAATTAAAAAGTGTCTGAACAAAGAAAGAGTGAAATAAATAATGATACTGCTCAAAGGATGGGGATGGCAGAGCTTTTGAAATATTGTGTCCCCTACTTAGGGAACTTTCATACTGCTTGTGTCTGTTCGTTTTTCATGCATATTTCATCCAACATTTTGGATGGTTTTCATGCTTTCTTTTAGCAGCAGCTCTGGTTGTGGCTTTCAGAGCATCATTTTTTGCACCATTTGTTCTAGTACATGTGTTTGTTCTGTTGTGAAGCCTGCCCTGTGCTAGGGTTTCCATGTTAGTCCCCCAGCATTTCTCTGTGAGTGCTGTTAAAATCAGAAAGTTACACAGTCAGCAGGTCTTGCAGTAGCTGCTGAGGTGTAACACCAAAGCAGAAAGTTTCTTTTTCAGCTGTTATGTCAAAGAGGATCTTTGTAGGAGAGCTGAGAAAGCAAGAGGTGGTTTTGAGAAGTGTGTGAGGTGACAGAGAGGCCCAAGAGCCTGTGAGAAGTGGGCTTTGTGGGAAGTGGGAATGCTGGTTTCAGTCTTGCAGCTCTCTTGTGCCAGCAATGGCAACGGTCATCAGTAATTTTTCTGAGCTGCTCTCAGGTGAGTGGAGATCAGGTGCAATAAAATTGCCACCACGAGAGGAAAGCAGCAGCCCTTTGTTGTGCTGCCACTTGTGTGCTGCAAAACAGAAGCAGTATTTCCTGGTATGTTGGTTTCAAAGCTCAGGAACTGACAACATGAAACCTGGTCCTTCTGGTATTTGTTATCTTTCAGTGTTGGTTTTGTTGCCTGAGGTAGTCTCCATTTGGGGGACAGGTTGCTACCTGGCTGCACTTTAGGCAGCAGTATGGAACAGGTTGTGAACTGTGGGTAACATCATGCATTGCCCTCATCATCAGTTTTAACTTTAGTTTTCTGTGACTTCAAACAAATTTGTGAAGTCATGTAGAAAAGACATTGCCAACAGACAGTTTGGAGACCACTGGTGCTGCCTTTGTTTCTTCTCGTCACCTTCTTCACAGTGTAAAATGATGCCACCATTTTGCTTGAGCTGACTTATTCATTGCCCAGCTCATCTTTGTGAATTCAAGGAACAGTCAGAAAGCCAGACTTCCAACTGGGTGAACGCCAGTAGAAGTGGACTGTTTAAGTGAAATATTGACCCTTGCCAGCAAGGATTCTTGTCAAGGATTTCCCTTTGGTTTATTATTTGGTTGACTCCAATCCTGTAATACATGTTCCTGTGTTTTGGTTTCATAGAGAAATCCACATACCAGCAGTTAAGCAGAGGTGTCACTTTTCCCAAATGTTTAGCCATCATCTTTTCCTTTATTGCCACACCTGGTTTGAGAGGAGTGTCTCCTGTCAGGATCATGACAGGTTTAGCAGTTTTATTTAAGTGACTTGAAGTGCAATCTCCATGAATGAGCACAATGATTTAGAGTTGTAGCACAGTTTAGTTTCATCATTTATCAGGGATCATTGGGGGATGGGGAGGATTCACAGCTGCTCTGGAGCAGCCTGTTTCAGTTTCTCACATGGTGACTTTTATCCTTACATTTTAGGTAGTATTTAGGTGGTAAAGAAAATTCTTTCTTTGATGACTATTAGTATCTGCAGTTGTTAACCTGAGTGCTGAGAACTTGGCTTGCTCTGACTTGTTTTGATTCTGCTTTCTAGTCCCAGCAAGGAGCTGTAGGGTAGATGGTGGCAATGGATCATGTGATGCTGATGGTCTGTTTATTTCTCATACATAACGTAGGGCTTTGCCACAATTAAAAAGATCACCGAAACTGCAGGAGTCAATTGTTATTTCCTTGGCAACAAAATTAGATTTTTATAGTGTCTCTTAGAAATAAATAAATAATGAATTTGGAGCACTACACAACAAAGAAATTCTTGTGATTTCCTTTTTCCTCGACTTGATGGGATTTCTACTTGTTCCTTTTCAGATCAGCTTCTCCAAGGCATGGTTTCACCATTATGAACAGACTGAGCATGGAAAATCGAACGGAACCTATTACTAAAGACCTCGATTTCCAGCTCCAGGACCCTTTTCTGCTCTACAGAAATGCCAGATGTAAGTATGTGACATGTTGGGTTAAGTACTGGAGTCAGATTCTCTTCAGTCTGTTCTTGGTTAAGGTATTCCAAATGCTTAGACTGCAGCACTCAAGGGGTGAAATTGAAGGAATGCATTTTGCTTTTTTGTTGAAAGACAAGAATTACTCAGTGTTCCCTGAAATGCCACTCTACTGAAGAAAGTATTAGGATGTGCTTAGATGTA
>WAAG01070223.1:2435-22951 GCA_013390105.1 Tichodroma muraria | reverse complement strand
ACCAGAAAGTTCAACTTCAGTCAGTCTTTACCTTCAAAGGAAATTCAGAACTCTCTCGCAGAGCCCAATGTCTGCAAGCACAGGAGTCACTCGCAGAGCCCGATGCTCGCGAGGTCGGGGCTGGCGCTCAGAGCCCGATGCTCTGCGCGAATTCAGGGCTGTTTCTCAGAGCTCAATGCTCTGGGGACAATTCCCCTGGCGAGCCGCCAGTGTGGCCGCCCCACCGCCACAGACGCTGTCGCCCCGGTGGCGGCTGCCGGGCAACCGCGGCCCCGATTGGTAGCGGCGGCCGGCCCGGGGGCGGTGGCGCTGGGCGGGCCTCGGTTCCCCTTCGGTCTCCCCTCGATCCGCCTCGTTCCACCCTCGATCCGCCTCGATCCCGCCTCGTTCCACCCTCGATCCGCCTCGGTCCGCGAGGAATCCGCTGCGGGGCCCGGAACGTGACGGGCACGGCGGCGGCGCTCGACATGGCCAGAGGCTCGCACGCAGCTCCGAGCTGCTCCTTCGCACGGGAAAACCCAGCGTCTCAACAGCTTGTGTTCGGCACACAGTACAAGTGGGAATCAGCGAGCTGCAGGTCCTGGGCACTAACATTTCCCTTCTCCTTCTTCTTCGGGACACACAAGTAGCAGAAGTAATTTCCTGATGTAATGGTTTATCACCTAATCAGCAGCCAGGAATTAGTGCTCCAGAAGACTGACGTTATCACATCCTGTATTTCTCTTTGGCATTCTCTTTCAGAATACAGATGTGCTAAAAGGAAAAAAAAGAAAAGTAAAATATTTATCAGCCTATATCTTCGAATGATATGCAAGACTGATTTTCAGTTATATTCCCAGCATTGTAATTAAAATCCACTAGAACCATAATTGTTGCAAGTTTCCTACTTGCAATAAACTCAAGATTTTAATGTTCTTTCCAAGTTTACCTGTAATATATAGATTTATTTATTCTAAAGAACTTAGGTCTGTTAAATTACTGCATACTCCTTCGTGCTGCTGAGCAATAGCACAGATTGTTTGTGTCTTCAGCATAACTGGTTTGTCTTAATAAAGAAGTGAAAAACTTTCTGAGTTAACCAGAATTAAGAAAGTACTTTTGAAAACAAAGAGGGGAAAAAGGATCAACCCTATGACGTTTCCAAGTTTACTAGTCTGTGCAGTTTAAGGAAGCTGTAATGGAATAAGGGAAGAGAGATCTTACAGACATGTTACCCATAAGTGTATGGGAAAACCTTCACACAGGGTCCCTGCATGGCCACTTCAAAGACTTGGTGACAGAAGAGCAACATAGGATTGAACTGAGACAGACAAATATCCAATTAAAGTCAAATTACAAGTTATTTTCACATGGGGCCACAGATTGTATGCTGCTCAGCATACTGGGGGTTCAGAATGTCCTGCAGCATGGCTGAGCTATGAGACTTGTGGAACAGAATTATAAAAAGGTGAAGCACAAACATTTCTTAAGCGCCAACATTGCATTACCAACGGGGTGCCTCAAAAACGGTTTTGCTCTTTTAATGGAAGTTTCTAGCTGGAATTGAAGGTTTTTTAATTGTTGAGAAACTCTGAGTAGAAGCAAATATTCTTGTTGGGTACCTCTGGTAGGTAGGTACCTGACCTGGCAGTAGAGGAATGTGCATGTACTTACATTTAGATCTCTGAAGTATTCATTATAGTCAAGAGCATATCCAACCACAAATTTATCTGGAATTTCAAAGCCTGTATCTGTAAGAAAACACAGTTCTTTTTATACTTCAGTGGTATAAGTAGCTTTTAAGTGCATGGTTCATATTCAACACATACTTGAGCTAAGAGTAATAGGCATCATCTCTTTCAGAGTGTTCTTAAGAATCTGAGCTGTAAATTGGTGACAGAGGTTAGAATCTAAACCATTCCCAGTCAGTAATATAATTAAGGTTTTAAGAGAATGATTTTTATTAACAAAATACTTGTTTATAAACTAATTATGAGTAGGTCCTGGGAGAGGAGACAAGGAGTGAGATTTTACTTGAGTAAAGGTAGATGCACTGTGATTCAGTAGGACTTTTCAGTTTGGAAACAAGGCAAGTTTAATAATGCCAAATGTCAAAACAAATGCCCTCTAGAGTCAAAGCAAAGCAAAACACAGTTAAGGTTGATTCTGTTTCTGCTATCTAAATAGTTAAATTTGTATATCAAATAGCTAAATCTGCACTCAGGCCAAGCAGGGGCAAAAAAGAAGGTGGTCATGAGGTCTCAGGATAGCACAGCTGGTCATTAGTTCGCAAGTTTTTATGTAGTTCCTTCTCATTTCTCTTGGCCTTCATTAAACTTATGTGCCAGTTGTCAGATGTGCTGCCTGAAGTGAGATTGTAGGACTGTGTTTTGGAAAATACACAAAAAAAATACTAGAAAAACACAATACTTACAGTCTGGTCTGTAACCTGGACTCTGACATGTCCTTTTAACGAGCAGGCTGTAAGGCAGAGCAGAGAAGGCTGGTTTTTAAAATATATCTTGCTCTAAGCTGTAGACTTCCCTTATGCCATGCCTCCCCATAAGCTTCTGAAATCATGCGCTCAAATTAAAACAGTGAGATTATGGCACAGAAAGAAGTAGTGTTTAGCCTCGTAGTGGAGGGAGAAGCAAAGGCTCTGATCTAGGTTCATTCTTTATGTCCAAGTGGCTCTGCTTTGTGTTCAGTTCCCTCCAGTCCTGTGTCTCAGATCACTGCCCTTCCATGTAGCAGTGCCTCAGGACACTGGAATAGCACAGAGGAGGAAGCATGTCCAAGTGGCTGGTAGTGATTTTAGTGGGGGGGAGGGAGGGAGAAAAGAACAATTTCTTCTGCAAAATCATATCTATTCTTGGTTTGCCTGTGCACTTAGAAGAAACTGAGAACCTCCTGGACAGTCACTAGAAGGACTGTCTGAATAACTGGTGCATAAAGCAACTGATTTTATAAAGCATTGTTATTACTTGACAGACACAGTGATATTCCACAAAATTTTCTTTTAGAGATCTACTAAAAGCAGATCTAGAATGCTACTTGAAGTCGTCTTCCAAGTGCTGTCAGACTCTTATATTCTGGAAACTTCTACAGTAGAGGATATTAAGAAATATTCTGAGTGTTGTCATTCTAGTGTTGGGGCAATTGAGGTGGTGTTAGAAAACCTGCAGAAAGAGATGAATTTCCTTCAAACAGAGTAAAAAATGGGGAATCCATCAGAATGTATGGACTACACAGAAAGAGCCTTTTTTAATTAATTAGATGAAACCTTTTTTTATTAATTTGAGCAGTGAAGGTAAATTTCCCAGTTTAAGAAACACATAATTTTTCAGCAGCTGGATAAGAATTGCTTCCTTCATTTGCTTCCTCCCCACCCAAACTTCAAGCCAAACAACACCTGTCAGCATACACTGACTATTCACCCAAATGATTTGAATATGTTAGTTAATGACTGTATCCTTGTACCTTACAACTTTTACCATCCTTGGTTTCTTGTCTTTTATTTTTGAAAGCAGTGCTTTCATTGTTCTACCAGTCTCTATAATGTCCTGAAAGAGATAAAATAATTAATTATCCTACAAGTTTGAAAGGAAAAGCAGACTGTCAGTGGATTAAATTAGAGCATACCAGCCTGGCAGCCCAGTAACATAATTAATTAATATTTTATGTGTAATATGTATTAATTTGAAAAGAAGGGAGAAAAAAAATCTGTGTCATTCCACCCCTCGTTCAGTCATTACTTACCTCTACTACTAACACATTCTGGAGGAGATTACATAGGGAAAGAAGGGAAAGAAAAGAAAAGAATATACTTAAATGTCAATTTTCAGTAAATTATTCAGCCGAGAAAAGCACATTAAAACCCTCAGTTACAACAAAATTGCATTGATTTTCAAAGGAGATTGTCACTTAAGCTACTGACTTTACTTTGGTGCTTTCTGAAGAGTCTTTCTGTAGTTATTTATGAAAAATTAAAACATGGTGATAAAGGCACCTATGCCATGTCTATATATTGCTCTATGTATAGCACGAGTATTCTAGAGCCTCACTGAATGAGTCAGTTTAGTATGGTTCATTTCTGGGGGTTCTGGGATAAAATGGGGAATAGAATTTTTGGGAGCACTCATTACTGATCACTTCAAGTTTCCCCTGAGATCAGTGGGAATTATTCACTGTTTCAAAGCCCAGCATTTTAAATCCGTGTTAAGTGGCTGGAAGTATGCAGTATCAAAATCTTAATAAAGATGGATTTCCTGGAAAATACACAGGAACAGTTGTTTCCCTTTAAAAGTTGAAGATGCTAATTCATACCTTCCCATTTAGTGTAGACAGTTCTTCTCCAACAAAACTGATTTTTTCTGCAGGTGAATCATTCTAGAAGGAGAAAGAAGAGATGGAAGTCACATAAAGCATTCCAAAAAGTGTTATCCTGTGTTTGTTTGAAAGGCGTGCTGCTCTTGCTTTTTGCAAGAGGAAGGAGTTTGAGATCTGCCCCTGGCTTTGTCGTGTTGAGTGTTCTGCTGTATGTTTATTCCAGTGAATACATAATTTCCGCCCTTTGGGGCAGATAAGTAAATCCATTCCTTTCTAGTATGTAATTTGAACAGAATGTATGCATACATGTATGCATATGTATGCATAAACTCAATTTTTGTGGGGTTCTCATGCAAACTACGAGTCTTTAGAACGCCAGTCTATGGAGAGAGTCAATTTTCCAAAGAAAAGAAAGTTGCTTACTTGGTAGCTTTTTATTCTGACAAAATCCACGGTAACAGGCACAGATTTATCACCATTTTGATTTAATGCTTTGATATGGTCCAGCAAATCAGCAAAGAATTTATAGCCTCCTTTGAGGACACAGAGTGCAACAATGTGATGACTTCCCATGTCTTGCATGATATCTCTAGCCAAACGTTCTGTCCTGGGAGAAAAAAAGAAAAAGGAAATTCTGCAAAGTGTTCTGTATATTGTAGTTGGTTGTCCATATATTAAGCAATATTCAAGTAAAAATTCTGATCTTGCTGTTAGGTTTTTATAATTGGCAAATTGTAACCACAGCAAGTCATAGGAAAATTAGTTACGTATTTGCACAGCACAAGCTGATTTAATCCATAAACCTAAATACTGCAGGATAGGTGGGCTTAAAGGTATTCAAGGGAACAGGAAAGCTTAACTGAGCTTGTAGAGGAATCCTCTCCATAAACCCCCTCTTGTACTTGACTTTAGGACAGAAGTGTTAGGGCTGCAGGCTTTGCATGTTTCTCATGGGCTGCACAGGGCAGGACCTCAGTCTTTTCATTTGGAGGGACAAAAATTGGCATCACTGTCCCTATTCTTTTCTGTTTACCCTCGTACCTGTCCAGGATGAGTCCATGAGGAATGAAGACTCTTTCTAAATCTTCTTCATAATGTTTAGGAATGCAAAACAGATTTTTGTTGTAGCCGCTTTCCTCATCTCTTATCTGCAATGAAAAGGGAAGTAGGTCTAAAACTAGCAACAAAACCATACAAGAAAAAGCTTCCTGTCTCTGATAGTGTGAAGAAAAAATTCCTCCCCCCCCCAATAATGTGTCAAAATTAAAATATTTCTGACAGCTTTTGATTTCTCTGTTAGAACAATTCACAATCTGATAACTCAGAAGCTGGTGGCTGAGTTGTGAATGGAGTTGTGAATGGATAACAAGTGCTTTGCCCCAGTCATTATGAGATAAATTCTTGGCCATCATCAGCTCGTTAAAAAAGCCACCCAGAACAATAACAACCTCCCCTCTTGTTCCATTTGCTGTTCTGCAGAGCTCAGTAGCTTGCTCGTGTGGTAGACGAGCGAAAATTAAAATGTAAGGCAAGGAAATTGGGGTTACAGGGCAATTTGTGACTTTGGGGTGCCAGTCTACCTTGACCATCGTTTTCCACTGTGTTAAAAGAGAAAACTCTGCCTCCTAAGCATGAATTCACAGCTGAACTTTTGGCATTCCAGCCATTAGCTGTCTCAGAGGACAGAGATGGCTCACCCCAGAGGAGGAGCTTTGGGGTGGCAGTGGGAAGGGGGGAAGCTGCAGAGGGTGCCCACGGGTGGGAAGCAGTTTGCTGTTTGCCCTTGGAGCAGAGTGCTCCTCATCGTGGCTGGGGACTGGCCATGGCTACTTCCCGTCCCACAGATCTGGACCTTAACCCTTTTGCCTCCAAGATTTAGGATTACAATTCTTTATTCAGCTTGCTGGTTTCAGGCTGTTGCACCCAGAGGTGTCTGCATGTCTAGAAGCTCCATAATCTCCATTTAGGTTTCTCTTCTAGCCCCAAGCAGATCTATGTCTTTGGATTCTACCTCCCTTGATGGCTGCTTTGTTCGTTTATAAAATGGTGATACAAAACCAGGCAAGGAAAAATATAAGGAAGTAGAAAGAATTGTGAATAATATATAAGTTCTAGAAATAAATTAAGAAAACCCCCTCAAATTTGTGAGATTTTGTCACACATTGTATTGCCCTGCTGTTGTTAAAATGCAGAACTAAGTGAAAGAAAAATTCAGAGCTGGCTCAAAGCTTCGCTACCGAAAAATAGGTTATCTACATACCAGTTACATTCCACAGAACTCAGTAAAGCATCTTGCTAAAAGCACAGAGCTGTGGATTCGGCAGTAATAGCATAAAGTATTTATGCTACTACTTATGCAGCAAGTTAACACCTGCAAACTGTTTAGACAGATGAATTGTTTTTAATTCTCCTTTCCTTTGGCATAGGAGAGATGAGTGCTTAGGAAGAAAAGAAAAACTTCTGTTTTAGACTTAAATAGACTGTAGGAAAGAGTAGTAGGTTATTACTTGCAAAACTCATGGCAGTCACAAATGAAATAACCAATTATTGCCATTTATTTTAAATTGGCCTCAAATAGTTTCCTACACTTAAAGATAAAACTAAAGACAGGTGTTAAAGGAAACATCAGAGAATAGATTATAGTAGCACAAGGCAATGGATATAAAAGCTCATCCTGGCTGGACTAAGCATATTCTGCAAGTACTCAAAATTGATCAGCCCTAATGGTCCAAGAACATGCAGAATGGCCTTGCAGCTGAGCCTGGGTGGGTGGCAGCAGTGCTTTTCTACCTGGTTTAGTTGATATTTTCTTTGTGGCTGAAGTGAAAGCTTAAGTACAGGGTTGGTTTTGGATCAGGTTTGTTCATGTCTTGTTGCTCGTGGAGAGATGCTGGCAGTGGCACTGGGATCAGCTGTGGGTCAGACTGCTCTATAGCACTGAGAGCAGCTTTAGTGAGTGCTGAGCTGCTCATGGCTTGATGTTCGATTGACCCAGCTGGACAGCTCGAAACTGGCTCATTTCTGCCTCTGGGAGGCTGCTAGTGGTGAATACACGGGTGGGGTATGGGATTCTGACTTAATTAGAAGCACTGGTCAAAGACAATGATTATTTGAGATTACTAGAACACATAAATGTCATTATCATTTGAAGTATCAAAAAGAAAAAAAAGCACCTTTAAGGGTTGTCAATGACACCAGTATAAAAAGTGCTGTTTGATTTTTGTTGGGTTTTGTTTTGTCTCCAAGATTCCCATGTCTATTGCATTCTACTTAACTGCAGTGATAATGCAGTGATAATGCTCTTTGCAATTTGAGCAGCTTCTTTTGCCTAATCGCGATACTGATTGCAGTCTTTAATGGACTTCAGCTTTACAATCTGCTTTTGCATTTATAAATGAAGAGCATTTCTTCTGCACAGCAGGTTAAAGGTCAGCCTTCTTGCCAAAGCTGAGTTTCCTGCTGCACTTGGTGAGTGACACCACAACTGCTTCAGCTCAAGCAAGGGATGAGCTTTGTAACTGTGGAATAAAGATAATCTGGAGGCATACAGGTGTGAATAGTCTTTACTGCTCAGAGCTACTCCAGCAGTGCAGCTTTGTAGCTGTTACTTAGTTTAACAACTCTGCTCGGGTCCTGGGTACAAACAATATCTGCTACAACAATATCCTCTGTGTGAAGCATTTTTTAAAACCTAATGAAAGGTTCAAACCCAGAATTTTAAGGATTGCATCAGTTTGAGCACCACATCACCACAGCAACCTGCCTTACAGGCTCATTAAAGCCTTTGCTTATGCGTTGTGGCATAGGCTGAATAATACAGTGACAACCCATAATAATAAAGCAATCTACTAAACTGTCATACAAAATCATTAAAGTTTTACATCATGAGTTTATAACTTAAGAATTATTTGCTTAATTTAGTTTCTGTCTCATCTGTTGTTCAATTACTGATGTAGGTTTCTGAATTTAAGTGGAAAAAACCAACAAAATAAACTACGGCAACTTTGTACAGTAGAGAAATTCATAACTATTCTTTCTTTCATCAGCACAGAATGAAAGAATGTAGGTATGTTAAAGTCAAATAATGTCATGCATTTGTAGAAAAGTAAGTCTATCAAAGCGCTTCTGCTCTGAAAGCCATCTCTTCTGCCGAGTGAATATAAGAACCAAAGCCTTTTATTAGTCAGTGTNACTAAACACAAGGATATTTTGCTTTCTTACCTGCAGTCCATGAGCCATAATCCCTCTCTGAATTATGCTCTTGCAGAATGAGTTGGTGTTACTACTGCAGTTCAGCTTGCTCTGTTTTAGTCTTCCAGTCAGAGCATGACTCGTTTCTAAAAGATCAAAATTGCCACCTTTCCTGCAGGAAGCATTACTTCCTTCTACTAATGCACTGACATCACAATCCTAGGTTCTTACCTAATCAGATTAACCAGAAATAAAATGGGCTTGAGCCCTGCTGTAACCAATGAGAGTAAAGATGTGGGGAATGAGAGAGATGCAAAAGGGAAGCTCATGAGCCAAATTAATGGGAAGGACTAGGTAGAATAGTGGTGCTTTTTTTTAAACTGAAAACACACATGAGATATTTGGTTGTAGCAGGTGGTAAATCAGTGGTGTATGTCTAAAAGGTAAGTTTGTATATTGTTTTCTTACAGTGTTTGTTTACATGATCCATTGTTGCGACAAAGTCCATGTCTTTTTAAAATTCATGTTATAACTTGCTGTCAGAAAATGTCAGTCAGAGATAAAGCAGAATAAACAAGGCATATTTTTAAAAGGATCTTGAAGGAGAGGTCTGCAGCTGTTGAAATGTGGTGAATCCCGTCTGTCGTTCTTCCAGGTCATCCTTTCATAAAATGAGAGGGTGATAGTTTCAGTAACATGCTTCACATCATTTAAAATCAAATCATGCTGATGTTCCCTGTAATCTGATTAGTCTAACAAACTGCACTATTATCTGGGATTAACATGGAAGTCTGAAATTTCTAAAAAATAATCCTACTTGCAAAATGAGCCGAAACCAGTTTGCATGCAATATATTACAGGATGTTCTTACTAGATGGGGTACATTTTATTAATTCAACTAGGTTAGTATTCTGTTGGTGAGGAAGTGCAGTAACTAATGAAAGGAGATTTTTGTTGTTTCTCTGTAGTCTCATAGTTGCTCTTCAGATTGTGGCTGGTAACACTTGGGATAATGCAGAAAATCTGTTCCAATGTATTAATGGGCATATCCACAGCCTTAAGTGATGCATTAAATAGTAGTTCTGTTTGGGATCTGTTAGTGCCTTGAGGCTACCTGACCCCTATTTGACATAGTTAGCAGGACCTTCCTTCTATGAATTCTCTATTTCCTATACATCCATGAGCTCCATACCCTGAGAAAAGTCTTGCTTTTCTAATTCTCAGTGTAAGGTGGCCCTTTCTAGATGACACATTTGTTGGTTGAGTCTCATGTAGTTTTCCACATTTAAACAGAATTTAGCCTAGTTTTGCTAAAATCAACAGCATGAATGCAACTCCTTGTTTGAAGCCTCTTTCTAATCAAGGCACTAATTACTGGCACTACTCTCAGTTTACCATTTCCAGCAGTCAAACTGAGCACAGTGTCTGAAATTATAGCGAAGAAATAAATACTGTATGCATATGTGATATGATCTGTAGCTCCAAGTTTAGCTGTGCCCTGTTTCAAAATTCCCTGTTCTTCTCTGTATTATGGAATTTTTTGTGTGTGTAGTCTCTGCACAGGGAAACCTTGACTAGGGATTACTCCTCCTCGGTAGCCTGCTCTCTGAACAGGCCACTTGAAAATATCTCACATGTAATATACTTGCTTTGGTTCTGCATATTAGAAGGCCACCTTTGCTGTGTAAATTTTATAACCCCCTGAAGTTTTTACTTGAGGCAAGTTTGAGTCCATATTACTCACATTTCTATAAACTGTACACTGGAGCTTGTAAACCTTTGTGTCTCCTTTAGGCACATTACTCTTAGATCTGACCTGAACTGGGCCCAGTTCTAAAGTCCTGTTTAATTCTGTTTCAGAAAAGGGTTGTAGAAAATCCCTCTCCCTGACTTGTGTTTTGGCTGCATGGGGAATATTAGCTGAGTGACAAATGAGCAGTGACTTTATTGATTAGAGCCCATGCTTACTCTTTCATTAAACTTCAAGCTGGTTCAAGAAATCTCTGCCTAGTCTATTTAAAATATATATATTCTATATACTTCTCAGATCACGTTTGTTCAAATGAATTTAGGCTTCTCAGTAAATTCCACAGAACCATGATAGTAACCACACACCACAATCACCGGGCAAGTACTTGAAATGGCAATAAATGTGTTAGTGGTATCAATTAGCCATTTGCATTATGAAAGTTACTGCTGCGGTGGATGATTTTATTGACACATTCTGAAGAAAAAAGTACTCAAAGGTAAAATGTTCATGCTAAAACAGCTGTTTGTCATTGCTGAATAATGAAAATAGAATGTAGCTAGCTGGCATCCTTGGAGGCTTCTCTGTTGCAAATTATGTGAACGTACTCCCATAGGAAAGAACAAAAAAGTTTAGGTGTATATGTATTTGTTCCATATAGGAGCCCCAAGTGCATCTTTTTAAAATTAAGTGTTCTGAGGAAACCAAATTGGGTTTCAATCTCTTGCCCTGCTCTAGATAATAGGATGCTGAAAGAGCCAATAAGTGTAGCCCACACAAAAGGACAGTAAATTAATTAGATCAGCACTGATAGCTTGGTAAACAGCAGCCAGTCAATACAGAACAACATTGCTCTTGGCCTTGCATCTACTCCCAGAACTGTTGAATCAGTAACTACTCTTCTCAAGACATGATTTTGCCGTTTCCACACCTGAGTTTGTTGAACAGGTTGACATTCTATTACAGTTTGGAGCGACCGGCCTTGAGACTGCTGCGATCATTTTAAAGGTGCTCCAGAGACATCGTACAAACACTAATGAAGTCCTGGCGGGCATTTCCCGCTGGTTCTCCCGTTCCGGAGGCAGCCGTGTGCGGCGGGATGCCGCCCGGCCCTGCTCCGGCTGCCGGCGCTGCAGAGCGGGCTCGGGCCGTGCCACGAGAGGGCAGCGCCGGCCAAGGGGAGCGCGGCCCGGGCGGCCCCGGCAGCGGCCTGGAGGCCCGGGAAAGGCTCTTCCCCTGAGCGTGCTGGCACCGCCCAGGCTCCCCGGGGACGGGCACTGCCGCAGCCCCGGGAGCGTTCGGACAGCGCCGCCAGGGATGCCCGGGCCGGGATTGTCGGGGAGGTCTGGGCAGGGACCCGGGCTGCACTGGATGATCGCACGGAGAAGGATGGAGAGGGACTCTTTCCAAGGAGGGCACGTGTAGTGGCAGGAAATCAGCTCAGCTGGTTGGAGCATGGTGTTCATAATACCAGGGTTTGGACCCTGTGTGAGCCATTCACTTCAGAGCTGGAATTGATGATCCTTGTGGGTCCCTTCCAGCTCAGAATATTCTGTGATTCTGTCACATGGGGGAATGGATTCCTACTGACAGGACGTAGGTTTAGATGAGATATTGGGAAGAAATTCTTGACGACGAAGGTTGGTGAGACCCTGGCACAGGGTACCCAGGGAAGCTGTGGCTGCCCCTGGATCCCTGGAAGTGTCCAAGGTTGGTCATTGGGGCTTGGAGCAGCCTGGGACAATGGAAGGTGTCCCTCCATCCTGTGACTGGATGAGCTTAAAGGCCCCTTCCAACATCAACTACTCCATAATTCTGTGATTCTGTCATCTCTGTGGGTCCGTTCCAGCTCTGAATATTCTGTGATTCTGTGAAATATTTACACCAGTTCCAGACTTGTATAATTGTGGGTTACAGGAAAACTGCTCTGATCTGCACCGCTGAAGACCTGACCCATGGACTCCAAGTTCCGAGTGGCTGCTAAAACCTTAAATTAAAACTTAGCACTTGTGTTCAGTGGCTGATGGGTTATTAGGCAAACTGATCAATACATTTTGCAATGGCTCGACTTCAGTAATCCCATGCCCATCCTAAATCTGCTTTTTTTTTTTTTGTTTGGCACTTTGAATTCTTAGATGAGACCAGCTGCTTAATTGCTTTGCAAAAAAAGCTGTTTGGAAAAATCACATCGTGCATTCCATGGTAAAGAGTGCATGTTTACAATTAAAGACTAGAAGCAGTTACACAAATTTCAGTCCCCTTGTATACTCCTTTAGATCGTGTAGCTTTTTTATGTAGAAAATTTCATGAATATGAACCTTCATACTTTCCTACTGTATTTTCTGTCTGGCCTGAAATTTTATTATTTTACTGAAATAGAAAAGTGATATAAATCTCATTCAGTATTGGATATTTATATATGTTGTGCATGAAAATGTTTAGGTTTAACAACTCATCTGATAACCCCAACAAACCACCAATAACCCTAGGAAACACAGACGGGTGGATGTCAGAACTGTAGGAGATTACTTAGATTTTAAATTCGAATAATTCTTGAAAATATCCTGACACCAGTTCATAAGTAGATGAACGATAAATTCTGCAAGCTCAGAAATTCTGATGGCCAATGTGGAGGAAAAGTATGGTATTTGTTAACAAAGGCTTTGATGCCCTAACAGAAACGGTGGAGTGACTGTTTGAAGGAAACCTTTATATGGCTTTTGCTACATTTGGTATGTAGATAGACAGTCCAGGAGACTGAAACATTTCTCCTATGTTAGAAAATCATTTTGATGGAGGATCTGATTAGGACTGGGGCGACAGAGCAGAGACAAGGAATCAGGACTTCTGGATTTTATTCCCACCTCAGACACAGTTTATTTACTGTATGCCCATGGCCAGTTTATTTTCCTAACTGCTCCTTTTGTACCTCTGACCTCCCTCTGGGCCGGCTTTCCCCCTCTGCCTCTTGTAATCAGCTGACCTCAGTGTTGGAGCCTTCTGTGCCCTGGCCTGCACGGGTCCCTGTCCGTTTGGGACGTGCCTTCCCAGAAGCCCCCTTGATGTCATCACTGGTGGTCAGATGCATGGTTTGATAAAGGACTGTGACCTGTTTCCTTGCATGTGAAGCTCCAGTTGTTGCAGTTTCACGTGCCTGCCATGGTGTGCAGCGTGTCTGATCCCGTTCCCCCACCTCCCAACAGCTGGATGGGTTGTTTCACCTCGGGAGCAATGGGTGGTCTGGGAAGCAGCCTGCTCTGCTCTTGGGGAGCTGGACTCATCTCCACTACAGAGATGTTTAATAAAAATATTTGTTAAACAATGGCTTTATCTGAGTGTGTGATCACAGCTGTTTTATTTTAGCAACGTAACAGCAATAACAATTAAATCCATATTTCTCCTTGGATATTTATTTTCCTGAATTCATTCTCAGTGCAGTGAAAGAATTCGGTGTGAATTGCTGAGTTAAAATAGTAATGCTTGCAGTGTATTTCAGATTGCTTGTATTGCCTTAGTATCATTCTTTTATTGCTTGAGATGTTAAATCAGGTTAAAAATACATACCGCAGAGAGTCCATGTTTTGAAATATCCTAAAACTCTTCTTCATAATCACTATTTTTAATTGTTAACATCGTTCTATTCTGCAAAACCATGTTTGACTCTTAGGAGAGCTAAGTGCCATCTTCCCATAACAGCATGTAAGAAAAATGTAGCCTATGCCTTTTAGTAAGATTTAAAAAAAGATTCCTTTTACAATACCACGCAACTACTGCATTTGAATGAAGACAGCTCATCCCTAAATCTCAGTTTTGTGAACCCATCTATTTCAGTGCTGCCAATGCATTCTGTTGAGATGTTCAGTATTGAAGATGACACTTTTATAGGAACTGGCTTAGGAAGTTTTTACTGCTGCTACTAATGTTCCTTACAGGCCCTGGCTGTGGAACCCACCTCCAGTGCCATTGGCTGTGCAGGCTTGCCTACAATATGAAAAGCAAATTCAGTACAGTTTCCAAAGGCAGTGGAGGGAACAAAGGAAAAATTTCTGTTACTGATTCTTCAATTCCTTTGTCAGACACAAAAGATCTACTTTCAACATAGATCATTTTTATCCCCATTAGAGAAAATAAAAAGTCCTTCCTTAACTGAAATGAAGGGATTATGCCCTGAATGTGCATTTCTATTGGAGTCCTCTGCAGCAAAATGTCCAGAAATTCAGAGCAGTTCACCACATTTTTATCCTGCATATATACCTGAATTCAGGTAATTGCTTTTCTTCAGTCTTACACAACCTATATCTCAGGCTGGCAGATTTTATATCTTCTTAACACGTGTATTTTGCTAACTTAAAACTAAACATGGCTGCTTCATGGCAGTTGACAGCTGTCACTGAAACAGCACAAGAAACTGGAAAGATGATGGAGTCTTCTTATGTTTGTCTTTGGATTACTCTCAAGTAAATCCTCCAGTGTTAATAAATAATAGAGATTTATCATGAAGCCTCCTTAGGCAATTTTTTAAAAAGCAGTAATTCTGAAAAAGAATAAGTTCTCAGCACTGATATTTCTGAAACTGACTTACTTGTCTTTTCAAAAATATTTCGTAGTGTTCAGAAAAGGTGCAAACCCCAATCATCATTGTAACAAGTTTCTTTGTCTCTGCTTTCCTCCTGAAGCCATCATTTTATTCTGGTGTAGGGGCAAGTGTTGTTCATGTAAAATATATAAAGGGGTACAGTTTAGATTTCCTGTCACACACAGTCATATGGGAAATACAGATTTATGCTATGCAGAACCATACATTTAACATGGGACTACATATGGAATATTTGCTAGAAGCCATTTCATTGATGTTAGTTAGGATTTTAAGGGATTTAAGCAAAAGTAGAGCACACCTCTCAGCATTTCTGAATTCATTAGCTTTCCACTGACAGCCGGCTCCTCCAGTCGTTATGTCCCAGGATTTCAGGCCTAAGTATTGGAATTACTTGTGTATTACCTTTACTCTGAGCACAATTTGAAAAATGAGTACGTAGTTTTGTGATTACGCAGAGAGAAGTAGGTTATATAAAAGATTCTTAATAAAATACATTGTTTCATGCTTCCTTTATGTCATATAATGGTCTTGATCTGTGGGAAAAGTAATAAAACCTGAATTTGAATGGTTGAAAATGAATGCAGTTCTACTGTAGTTAATCTACATCTACTTTAAGATGTGTATTCACTGATAGTTAAACTTATGCAATAGTCTGTTTAAAAAGTCAAATTAATGTTATCTAAATTTTAGCCCTCAAATGATACTAATATTTAAAATCTAATAGTTAAGGCTTGTGCTTAGTTATGTCAAATTGTTTTGCTTGAAAGGGATTTATGAAATCCACATTGTAAATATATAAACAGTCTTAATTCATCTAAAAATGTTTATCCCGTTTTCCAGTGTGAAATACTGCTGTACTTGCACTGCTCTTGTGTGCCCCAAACTCAGCAAAATTAATTCCCTATTCATTCTCATGATGACAGCGAGTGTATTATTCAATGGGAACAAGTTAGGTTTGTTTCCAGCTCTCCTTGAGGCACCTTGGCTCAGAGCAGAGACCTTGTATGTCACCAAAAGGGTCTTCCAGGCCTATTAATCAGAGCCACGTAAGTTGTCACGGCACAGTGGGCACAGCGACTGGCTTTCGCTCTCTCCAGCTCTTCACAAGAGTAGGTCATAATGAAGCTAAAAACCGTGGTTGAATATTAATGAAGGCAATTCATTCTTCACTCCTTATCTAGTCTTTTCCACATTTCATTTGAGCGTATGCCAAAACTGACATAAAACTAATAACTCAGAGGGAGCCCCCTTACGTAACGCTGTGCGGTGCCCTCATGTGACATGGCAATTTACTTGTCTTTGTGCATTGCTGCTGTAAACGTGCATTTCAGAAAGGGCCATGCAGCACTGACTGGAAAAATCTGACTATGTAGAAGATGTGATGTAGTGGTAATGAAGAGAAACCAGGATGGGAGGCCGTGGGTTCAGATGCTGGCTGAAGATCACTCAGTCTGTCCACAAATCTAAAAATGCAGCAATGTGTGGGAAAGCTGGGAAACCTTTAATATCTTGGCTTTTAAGAAAAGAAGAACCTTAAAGTCATGGAAGACAGCTGTGATAATTTTGGTCATTTTTAGACATGTTAAATTTTCATTATAGCAATTATTCTTTTAATTATCTTTTTAAACAGCTTCCATTGTAAAACATCATCCACCATGTCTGGCTTTTCAAAAATGCCTTTTGATCAGTAGGGGTCCAATCTGGGAAAGCACAGAACTCTGCATTAAGGACTATCCCTCTTGAAGCCAGCTGAAACTTCAGGCCTGTATTAAGGTTTCAGTCCAGCTTCACTCTTGGTGCTAAAGAAAGCTTGAAGGATCAGGGCACAGAGTAAATGGGAACTGAAGACCCCTCATATGCAGCTTTGCTGCCTCTCATCTCCTAATGGGATGTGTGTGGGAGTGGCAGAAGGGAGACCTGTCCAGGTGTCATAGCCAGAAACTAGGACATTGAGAAACTTTCCTTTTCCAGTTCAAAAAATTCCACAGACATGCTGTCAGTAAGAGTCTGTAACAGCAGAGTTTTTGTACTGATTGTACGGTGGTCAGGAAAAACAAGACAAGCTCTTAAAAGAAAAATAAGTTTTGGACAGCTAGGGGGTATAATAGTCCTGTCACAGCTGTGTCACTGGGCTCAAAGCAAAGGCTTTGTGACTTAAAACACACAGTATGTTGTTAAGTGTATTAAAAAAAAAATCCATCGTCTCAAGCTGTGTTTTCTATCTGGAAGCTAGAAAAGGTTGAGGAATAGTCTGACAGGGAGCAGCAGGGGGCAACTGCTGCCTAAAGAAGCCAAGCAGGGTAACACATGGGCTGAGGTGAGCAAACAGGTCTGGGGAGGGACTGGGATCAACCAGGAGTCCAGATCACCAGGAAGGGTCATGGTGATGCCACAGGTCCAAGCTCAAGCTGGGAAGTCAATGTCTTGATTGATCAAAATCTTGATTGATTGAAAGATCAGGTCCAGTGCTCACCAGGCCAGTCCACAGCAACAAGACAGATTCCTCCAAGCTGGGGACAGGTTCACGTGGACAGGGCTCTGACAAGGATGGGAGCCCAGTCCTGAGCTGGAAAGGAGCCACTGCACCCCACGTGAGACCAGCCATGGCCAGTGAGGCTGATGGGGCACGTAGGGGACCCAACCACAGCAGGTTTTCTCTTTAAAGAAGCCCTGAAGAGTCAATCAGAAGAGAAAATCACAAATAAACCTTTGATAGTTTTTTAACATAATAGTTGTGCTTCTAAAAGACTGAAAAAAATAACAAAAAGTTGTGTTTACCAAGAGACTTGTAAGATCACACAAGATCTGTTCAAACCATAGAGGAAATAGTAATTCCCAGAGACTGACATCTGACATTAACCATTCAGGTTTAGCACTGAGGCAGTGAGGTAATTAACAATCTTAATTTGTTCCCATCAAATACTTCCACAGCTATGCATCTTCAGAGGAAGTGGGGAGATAAATGCCATGGTGTAGCACAGGGCAGCTGGTTTGGATCCTTGTCCCCATACATGCTGCAAGAGCACTAGAGCAATTATTCCTGTGTAGGCATGTTCAGACAGCCCATCATCTTAAAGTTAACAGAAAGCAGATATAGCTCTCAAATATGTGGAACTACATACCTCCCAAGCATTGTCAGAGAAGTCATTTATATTTCTATGTGGATTTTTTTTCAGAAAGAAATTGAAAATATCAACTTAATCTTTCATTTCCATGTTTTTCCTTGATAACTTGGTACATGACAGGTCTTTTATGCGTACTTTTGCATCCTGCACCTGTGTACAGCAACCTTTGAGAAGAGAGGGGGCAGGTTTCCCATAGCTCCCAGGACTTACTGGAACAGTGAACCCTTCAAAACTGAGATAGTTCTGTAAGAGAAACTTCAGGTAAGCACCTCCCTGAGAAACACGAGATCATATCTGCAAGAGGGAATTTCAAAACTGGTATCTAAGAGACAGGAGTAACAATTGATATCCAACAATAATTTATGTGGTGACCAATTTTTCTGTCAGTTCTAAATGTAACTTGTATGACATTGTATATATTGTCATATATTTTATGACATTGATTTTTTTATTCCCTTTCTATGGTTTTCTTCAGTGCTATTTGAAGGTAATAAAAAGTGTTTTTTTTTTCCTTTTTAAATAACATATCTGATTCTCCATTTTGCTGCATATATAGTAATATGTGTGTTTTATTGAACGTCTCTGGATAAACTTCCTTACTTGCCATCCAAAAGGAGGACAAACCCATGGGACAAATCTGAACAGCACAAGGATTGACCTAATCCCTCCTAGTCATGGCTAGGGATAACTTTGGGCAGTGTTGTGTACCCTGCTGTAGCTGACACTACAGTTCCATTAACATGTCTCATTTAATAAGGAGTTCCTCTGCCTGTGTAACAATGTGTGCATGGACTCGGTGCTGGGCTTACAGGACAGACTGAAAATCCCCTCTGAGGAACAATCTAAGGCTGTTAATAGAGACATGACTCTGTGGCAAAGGCAGATCAAATTCCTTCTTGTTCCAAAAGCAAAAAGAAGCAAATATTTTTGGATGTTTACTCTGTCTTAATTTTTTTAAAGGAAGCCTCTTTTTCCTCCTCTCAGATGATAGTGAGCTTCTTAAGATGGGGATTGTTCTTTGGCTAGTGTCCTGTTTTAGGGACCATGAGCAGATGATCTTAATGTAATGTGATGGATCTCATGCCATAATGATAAAATTGATGATAAAAGTTCTGCATTGGGTACAAGTCAAAGGAAGAAACTAATTGTCAAAGTATCAGGAAAAAATATGAAAGCTACTTTGTGCATATGCTTTTTTGTTGTGATTTCAGTGCATGTAGAAGAAGAAAATTAAGCAGTATAAATGAATCAGTATCTTACAGTGATGTAACTGTGAATGCAGTTAATTAGCACAGGGGAAATGTGATCCTAAAAATAATGTTGGAAATGGAGTCTGGTTAAATAGATGATAATGCTTTTGCTGGCTGTATGACAAGCCCCAGTACAAGATATCTAGTCTTTAGATTCCACCACTGAGTAACTCATTGCCATAATTCATGTAAAACAATACAATTTTATCATTCTCCTGATAAAATAAGATACAAAATGGGTTTGTAGTGCAGCATTTATGCTGTCCTCTCTGCCCCAAAGGTTGGTGTATTGTCTGCATTAAATGTTCGAGTCATATTTGGAGGAGGAGTAATTGGATAAAAATGTCTTTGTTGGAAGTGTTTGCTTCCCAGGAGTGTAGGAACTTGAGTGCTTAACCATAGTTCTGAAGCAGATGGTGAGCAGCCAAGCCACTAGAACGGGATGAGAATCTCTAATGTCAACTTTGGCTTCAGGGATGAAAACCACTGTTTTTTATAAAGGAGGGGTCTTTCATCTGCAGTGCAGCAGTACATATTCAGCTGCATTTTAACTAAATGTTTTTGTTTCCTTCAGCATATGAAGTGTCTGTTTTGGGATAATAAGAACTACCATTTTTGTGCATACAAGTCTGGTTCTGCCGAAATCAGAGGAAAGATTATTTGATTTCAGTGGAATCAAGGCTTAGTCAGTCCATTTAAATGTCAAATCACAACAGCAGGCATTTGTGCTTTGAGCAGTATCATAAGTGTTCCATGTTGAATTATCAACAGTGTTCTGTATTTTTATAGCAAAATCACATCTTGCCTTAGTTTCTGAGGTGGTGGGAAAAGGAATTCTGCTGGCTGGATGAAATCTGGGAGTCACAGGCCTGGAATGACAGGGTCAGGAGAGCAGAAACCATCCTGGTTTGGCATCAAAGGGGAGAGACAGAGATGAGGGACATGGAAAACATCAAGATGTCTGAATAAACAAATGAGCTAGACTTTAGCTGGAGTAAATCTGAGAAGATGAAACAAATTCAGTCAAATTGAATTTCAGAGTAAACCTACTCTGGTTTGCTCCAGGGCCACAGACTTTCCAGGCTTTGACTGATCTATATCATACAGTGATTCTTTTAAAATTTATTCTATCACTAATTATTTGTTGTATCTTAAGGTCTGACATGCACTTCTTGAGGCCTTTTAAGAACTGATTTTACCAAGAAACCACAGGATTCAGGATAATAAATTTTAGACTGTTTGGTGTCAGTGGTGGCTTTGTCTCTCTGACGTTTGCTTTCCTCTAAAGCTGTGGGTTT
>WAAG01070217.1:0-31672 GCA_013390105.1 Tichodroma muraria | reverse complement strand
CACAGGTGAATTTAACCTTGCTTTTTCTACATGTACCAAAGGTGTGGATGCCTTACATGTTTCTCCTTGAACATCCGCTCAGGCTGTTCCTATAGTAAAGGTTAATTGCAGGAAAAGATGTTCTGATGTTAACACAGATCTGTGTTAGTTAGACCCATCTATAGAGTGCCAGGAAACACTGGAATGCTGTAACAGTCTAGCTGTATCTTGTTGTAGAGCTAGAAAATCCCTTCTTTGCCTAAAGAGAATACAGAAATTGACCTTTTTAAATCAATGTTGGAAAAAAAATCTAAACACAAATCATTGCACTTTTGTAATGTTGTGGTTTTTAGCACCTCAGACTGAATTCACCAAAAAGATTTTTAAAGAATAAAATGGGAATAGTATTATTCATCTGTGAGTTACTTCATAAAGTATTTCTTCATGTAAATTAGGAAGCTGTAATTAAATCACCAATTGGACTAATGTCATTGATTTACCATCTCAGATAATCCTGTGTGTTTTGTGCACTGTGATAATGGCACTGTGTTATGAAGAACTGATGTTCCTCATAGGTGTATTGTAAGGTTTGATCATTAGTCAGAAGAGAAGAATAAAAACAACATGGGAAACCTGTTTGTTGGGAACTATTTGAGCTTAGTTGCTTTCAAACCCGGAGTGTTATTTGAA
The DNA here is from genome assembly GCA_013390105.1 of Tichodroma muraria. Lineage (NCBI taxonomy): Eukaryota > Metazoa > Chordata > Aves > Passeriformes > Sittidae > Tichodroma > Tichodroma muraria. Next base: position 31,003 of record WAAG01070217.1, on the reverse strand, counting down.
AAGTTAGTAAAGGAAATAATTTAAAGCCTCTTGCCCGTAAGAAAAGATTATCTGACTTTTTGTAATGAACTAACCCAGATTTCATGTCAGTACAGGCAGGCTGACAAGGGTATTGGTGCCTGTATCCCCAACAGAATCCAAACCAAACCCTGAGCTGCCTGAGTTTAAATCTTTTACCCTAAGGCCATTTAGTCCTGTCACAGATCAGAAGGGGCCGTGCTGTAAGGGAAAGTCATGCCTTGTGGTGGTGTTGCAGACCCTGTGACTGCTCCCTCACACCATGGTGTGGTTTCTTTGTCCTCTGCCTCTTCTCAGAGTCCATGGATTGCTTTTTGACAGCTGCAGCCCTGTCTGCTCTCAAGACTTTCCATTGGTAGATTATCTCCACAGGAATATTTCCTGTTTTTCCTTGTGTGTTTGCATGTCTGTGATAACTTTACATCCATTCCTGGCATGTCCTTATGGAATTAGCACTTGGCTTGCTGTACTCAGGTGCTTTTGTAACCTGTCAGGACTTGGAGAGATGGCAGTGATGGTATTCCCTTTCAGCAATGAACCACTCACTCATTTTCTTCTATGCTATTTTTATTTTAGCCTTGCCTCTTACAGCTTGTCAGAAGTGTCTCTATTCATGCATTTCTTCTGTATGTGGATCTGGTACAACTAAATCACCCATCACCAGGCTGATGGATATATCATGGCCACACTAGAACAAGATGTTTAGTTTTCCTCCTGCTTGCAGCAGTCCCACTTTGTGACTGCTGCTGTGTGTGGCACAACGTGCCTGAGTGGCACTATTAGGAATTTAGGAGATAATGTTGTGCATAGTATTTTCTTCCCAGTTATTTTCTGAGCAAATGTGCAGAACCAACAACCCTGGACTCAAGACGCTTCACTGATCTTTGTGTGCCTTGTATGAAGAGCTGTAATTTCTCTTGGTGTTTTGGCTGTTTGGTGTCTGACTTCTGACCAAGAGGCTGTCCTAGTTTGGGACAGAACTGCCAACTGCTTTCATGGTGGCCGTGTGCTTTGGTCATGTGCCCTCCAAAAATTTTGATTCTGAAAGTGCCACTTAGGAATTTCTATTTCTGCTGGTTAGGAATTTATATTTCAGACGCTGCTGAAAGCAGCAGTCCAAGAGGAGCTATGTATAGCTGTCATCACACTCTCTCTTCAAATGGAAAATTGTGATACTGTGACATTTTAAGAAAACAATAACAAAAATCACAAATCAGTGGAAGCACTATTTAGTTCAGTGTAATAGATGAACAACACTGTGGATAATTTTACCACTCCTATATTTAGGCAAACAAGGCCTGTAGTATGTTGGTAACAGCAGGACTTGATCAATGTGAAGCACCAGCTGGTGTTCTATAAATGCAGATCTTAGGGCACACATCCGAAGAACTCTCAAGCTCTGTGAGTACCAGAGAAATTATAGCAACTGCCGCCAAATGGGTGACTTCATGGAAATCACAGTCTGGTAAGAAAGATATTCCCCTTTCAGAGTCAGAGTACCAGGGTTAGCTCAGTGCTTTACCTGGAAATGCTTCCCAGATGAAACCTGGATTTCTGTGGGATTGGCAGGTGATCCCTTCCCAGGCTCGTCCTGATTTGTCCCTCCCCGGGGCTGGAATGGTCTGTCCAGCCAGAAGATGTTACAGCTCAAAGCTCTGCTTTGTGCTCTCACTGTTTTGACAAAAGAAATGTTTAAGCCTGAGGCAATTAAAATACAGTCATGTGGAATTTAGGGATCTAGACAAAACTAATAAATGCTTATCTGTGTCAGTCCCAGGGTTTCCTGGAAGTTTCGCAGTCACTGTCAGTTAGTGATTTAACTTTCTGAAAACCATGGGGAGTTTTCCTTAACTTTAGTGTTGTATAAATGTCCCTTAGTTTGTAGAAGCAAAGTTGTTTGGGGAAATTGGCCCAGCTGAATTGAAATTTACCTGTTCATGTAGAATAGGATTCTTTGTTCCCTGGAGATTCTAGCCTAAATTTTCATGTGATTAACAGAATAGAAGGATTGCTTTTGCAAAACTCTGGTTCCCTTTTTTTATGGGAAGTGGGCAGCTTGGTGGCTTGGCCCTTTTCCTTCGTGCTCAGTTCAGTATTGCATGGGATTTAAAAGATGCCCAAAGCAGACACAGGCAGGATACACCTCTGGAAGTTGAGAGAAACTGGGAATCAGGTAAAAACTCTTAAAGAAAGCCAGTTTTTGCTCTTCTCTTCATGGAATGTGTGATCAATCCTTTAGTTACTCCTTGTAATAAATTTGCTGGTGACATCTTCATTGCAATGACTACAAGGCTATTGTAGCAACTCTTCATTTGTAACATCCTATTTAGACACAGATTTTTTTTTCACCATTTTAAATCTTTTACTATTGCACAGGAGCAGCAAAAATAATCTTCTGCTCAAGATTTCTTTGTTTATTATTTTGTCACATATTCATAGTGTTTGGGAACAAATGAGCATTGCTGCTGTGAAAGGTCAGTTTTAAGGTAGGTTATTAGACAGATTCCTAGCAGCTGAATGAGAAGAAATGTAGATTTTGACAAAATTAAAGGTGTGCACCATGAAGTTCTACACCTCTGTTCTTAGATTTGCCAACTATTAAGTCAGGCAACAGTAGTAAAAAATATAATCACACTGTAGTGCAGATGAATAAAAAAATAAGAAATATCCCCTCTGTTTGTTCTATCTATACCACACTTTTAAACTTTCTCCCAGAATGTGTGGGCCATAATCATGGAGCAATTGAGCTCCTGACCATAAAACATATCCAAAATCCTTTCCACCTTTGTTTAAGAGCAGTTTTCAAAGCACCATAGGTTTCACTCTGGCATGTCCTGCTCTTGCGCTGTGCAGTTGTGATGGTTTTGGCTGGGATAGGGTTATTTTTCTTCATAGGAGTTTTGGGTTTGTTACCAAACGCTGTTGATAATACACAGATATTGCCTTTACTGCTGAGCTGTGTGATGCTAGAGCTGAACGTAGGGCTTTGTGTGGTGTTAGACTGAGCTGTGTGGTCCTAGGCTGAGCTGAGGGCTCTGCGTGGTGTTAGACTGAGCTGTGTGGTCCTAGACTGAGCTGAGGGCTCTGCGTGGTGTTAGACTGAGCTGTGTGGTCCTAGGCTGAGCTGAGGGCTCTGCGTGGTGTTAAACTGAGCTGTGTGATGCTAGAGCTGAGCTGAGGGGTCTCAGCCCCACCAGCAGTTTGTTTTAGGCTCCAGCAGGACCTTTGCCTTCAGCTGCCCATCCAGGTGAGATGCATGGCGGGGATGGTGGCAGCAGGGGCTCAGATCCATCACTGTAATCACTGGCCTGTCCACACTGTCTGCTTCTTTGTGCCACACATAAACAGAGGTGGCAGCAATTTATTGGCTTGGAATTGCAGGAAAAAGTCCCTGTGTTCTCATGTGACAGTGGTGCTGACATTCTTTTGCCTGTGATCTCCTTTGCCATCATTCCCACCTGTTCTTATTTATTGCAATACTAAATAGTGGTTTGAACAGATTTTCTTTTTCAGTTCTCTCTGCTTTATTTGTGGTGGTTCGGGGTTTTTACCATTATTATCATGGAACAAAAGGTCTTGTAATCACTCCCAAGTGGCCATATCTGATAGAAAGTTTGATAACATGCATTGTAAAAAAAAAATAATTTAGTTTCATGTTGTATTAGAATAACTTTGTGCATACAAGGATTGTGGCTTACAGCTCCTTCATTTCTCTGACAGAGACCATTTCCATCTCCCTCTCTTGCTGAACTAGGAGGGTTCTAATCCTTTCTGTGAAGTGCATGTATGTGGAAATATTAATATTTCTAAGAAAACGAAATCAGTTGAAAGTGTGAACAAAATGAAATTAATTAGGTTACCGAAATGGGAGAATAATCCCATATTATCACCTTGTCCCCTCATTTATCTGCAGCTTGTAAAAGAATAGTGAGGCCATGATTTTTCTGCAATATTATTTTATAGTTGCATGAGCTTTCCTCAAGTAGAGGGAGAGGTTTTCCAAAGGCCTCGCAGTCTTGTTTCCGAATTCTTATGCATGAAGGAAGAATTGAAATATTCATGTGATAACTTTGTGAGAGGAGTTAATCTCTCAGCATGGAAATGATGCCTCTTTAGCAGTGAAAGATGATCCATGCCATCCATGGGGTGCTACTAAAACAGTCCATATGCCAGGAGAATCTGTTTCTCTTTGTCCTTAATAAGAATATGTCTGTTTCTAATAGTGATAAAATGAAGTTTAAGCTATTAATAACTTACATTGTATCCTATTAATGAAAGCAAATGAATTAAACTAAAAGCAGAAAGGTGGGAAATGTTTGGTGAGGCCACACCAAGGGATGGGCAGCAGCCAAATGGATCTTTGGCAGGTTTTCCACCCAGCCACATCCCTAGAGAAACTGTGTGATGCTAATGCTGGGTTATATTAATGTTGGTGCTGAGTGTCCATGACAGTGTGCAAGACAAGGAAATACACTAAGTAAAAAGTTTTCAGTTCCATAAGACTCCTGAAGAGTGGATGGGATTGTCTTCCTTATCCTTCAAGGGGTGGGAAAGAAATGACAGAGAGGTTATGGCTGCTGAGGAAAATGAGCAGCAGCGTTTTACATGTCCCATCCTCTTTACTCTGAGGTTGAAGAAAGCACCAGCTGCCAACAGTAGTGTAAATAACAGGAATTTGAACTCCTTGTCTGCAAATTTTTTCAATGCTTTTGCTTTAACTAGAGAGAATTTTGCTGGAAGTTTTAGCTTGCTCCTTCCTTCACTTTTTCTTTGAATCTCTGTTATCTTCATGTGTTTGTAACAGGTACATTTACTCAGTGATCTTCATTGTGAAACTGTCCCTGGGGGAAGCTGATGGTACTAATTGCCATTTTTAGTGTTGGAAACAACCAAAGCACAATTTTAAAAAGCACTTTGCATTGGTTAAATTCTACTTTCCTAATTTTCTCAAGATTGAGGTTAAATCGGTCCTGAATCCTAAAGATCTGACATTAAGATATCATCCATTGATTTCCAGGGATACTTCAAACTTATGTGTGTAATTCCTGTAAGAAACTTGCTGGAGAGCAAAAGCGATGTTTCTGGCTTAGAGGTTCTTTCAATAACTTCCATGACACAGGAAGCTGGTTTTGCAGTGGAAGTCACTCGTGGTTTCATTGCTTCCATCAGGTGTGTGTACCAAATCCTGCATCCTTTGTGTGCCCAGAGCAGCCCCTGTCCTCATGGGCATGGTCCTGTGGGTGATGCTGCTGTGTGCTGGTGGCCTTGAATGGCAATGGATCTGCCAGCTCTTGCAGACCCAACAGCATTCCTGCTCCCTGGAATTTATCTCCTCATGGGGCACTTCCTCAGATATTTTCCAGTGCTGTTTTCTGGCACCTCCTTCTCCATTTGCATCCATTGGTGTCTGCGGGATCCACTTGCACGGAGTGCTGCTGTCAGTGAAGTGAGCCTCCAGAACCCCTCCCCTGCTCTCCTTTCTGCACTGCAGGAGCACCCTTTGCCAGGATGTTTGGAACCCTGCACCTGGCAGCAGCTGGCAGTGCCATGGCAGGTCCTGGAGCTTTCATTTGCAGATATTTATAGAGCTGGCAGCTTCCATTTATTGTTCACCGAGGTCTCGCTGCTGTGTGTCCAACAGAAGTGTCACTGGTAATCGAGTCATGGGCAGTTTAATCTCATTAGCCCCCAATTATGTTCCAGTGAAGGGAAAGGCAGGGCTCAGCTTTGCAGTGGGTCCTGCTGGAAGTGTTCTGATCCCCCAATATCTATGGGTGCTCCTGTCCCAGACCTCTTTGTGGGGAAGACTCGGACTGGGATTTGCCCAGACACCACAGATCTCCAGTCACACAAATCGCAGCAGCACTGCCCAGTGTCCCAAGGCAGCTTTTGTCTTAGGGGCTTCGGTGAATATTTGGAATGTATTGCTACTGCAATTTAGAGAAAACCTGATTTTCCACATTTGAAATGACTGTAATGTATTTAAAAACAGACCAAAATACCCCACAGTGACTTCCCCTTACCTACCCCACTGCCCCAGCCTGGAGTGTTTACTGGGATTCTAGTTTTCATTCCTGACCAAGCTCCATTTGCTTTTACTTTCTCCCCTTTTCTTTTCCATTGAGATTCCTGGATGGGTAGGTTTTATTGATGTCAGCTTCAGTGACTGTCAAGGAACAATCTCATAATTTTCAGCCGCCTGTGTTTTAAGAAAATAAAGCAAGGACATAAAGGTTTTTTTAAGACAGTGAATTAATGGAAGTGTAGACTGATCATTTATTATATCAAGCACTACTTTTGACCTACACAGAGACAAGGCTGTCTGTTCTTCTGCACATCTGTGGGTTCCTTGGGTTTGAGTTCTGCTTTTACGACAATGTGAACATTCCTTTGTCCTAGGAACAGAGCTCAGCTCAAATGGGACGACCTGTGGCAAATAACAGGGAGCTGTGAAGAGGCAGAGAGCAGTCAGGAAACATTGCCAAACAATGATATTAGAATTCCATAAATTTCCCTTTTATAGCAGGCACGGCTTCAGTAATGTGGGTCATTGATAGCAGTGTTTCTGTGATCCTTAATGGAAAGCAGATTTTTTTCAAGTCAACAAAAAAGATCATCTGGATTAGCCTCATTAAAGTCAGTGCAATTTCTGGCCAAAGGATTGTGTCTATATGTTCTAGGAGTAAAACAGCATGTAAAATCTAACAGCAGTTTGCAGTGATTTATTGCCTCTAGTTTTCTATGATTTTTAATCATTAAAGAGTATGTAAAAACATATTTTATACACAATCTTTTATCTTACATTTATTTTTATATTTCTCCATAGCAATTTATTGCAATAGATATATCACCATTACTATAGACATTTATAGTGCCATTAAAATTCAATGCCACCATAAATTTATGCTCCTTAAAGTTTGACATTTGTAACAGCTTCCACAAGGGCATATTTTATACTGAAAGTGAAACTTGAAGTAGAAACTTTTCTTAAATTTAAGATGTAGTCAAGGAAAGAGATGTCTTTTATCTGCTTTTAATAAATTCCATAACTTGGGTGACACTGAGTAAGGCTACACTTTTGGATTTAATTTGCTCAAGACACTTCAAACAAGTTCCAGGTAAAAGAGGAGCTGCAAAACAATACTATAAAGCTATTTTTTTACTGGCTGACACACAAAACAGAAATAGTACATAATAATATATAAATAGTATATAAAGATATATAGATAGTATATAATGAGTTCCATGAGTATGAATGAATATCTTGATTCTTCAGCTAGAAAAGTTTAGAAATGACAATTCTGAATATGGAATGTTTAAGATTATTTAAAGATCATTGCAGAACCAGGCAGGATTTTCTCTCTCTCTCTCTCCCCCTCTCTCATATTACTTTCTTTATTCATAGAAAAAAAATAGACTGCTGAGTAAGTATCAGCATGGAGTTGAATGTAATGTGCAAGTGAATAGAGTGAATAGCAAGTTGATTTTCCTGTTGCTATTTTTTTTTTTAATAGAAATTCAAAATGGAAAACATGTTTTCATGGTTCGGAGCATGTTGATAATGGTCAAAATTACCAGCAACCTTTCCCTTGCACTCCCCTTGATTCCACACAGGGGGGTGTCTCCATGGAAGCATTTTCCAGCAGAAAATCCAGCAGAGACTTCAGGTGCTCCAGACAGGGAGGGTCTGAGCATCTGAGAGCAGCAATCCCATGGGGATTGCAGCTGTTGGGCAGGAGAGTCATCAAGGACTTGTTTGCTTCCATGAGATCTAGAGGTGTTCTTATTTTCAGCCTGTTACTAATTAAGTGGTAGGCATTGCCAACATTTGTTTTTATATATAGAAAAAGCATACATTTCGTTATATGTACTGTGTGAGGAGTGTTCAAATAGCTGATATTTGCATGTTTAAGGCTGCACAGGTAACATCTTAGAAAAACTGAATGAGGAACAGGAGTTCTGGTGTAGCATCAAGTAATCACCCTGAATTAGCAATAAACCTGCATTATGCTTACCAGGAGTAATATTTCTATAAACCTGGGGACAGATTTGATAGTCAGTGAGAGCAAGGTGAGAGTGCTGCACAAGTGAAGCAAAAGGAAAGATAGAAAAGAATCAAATTGTCACTAATACAGTCAGAAGCAGATTTTATCATCCTTATTTCCTACTGTGGTTTATGAGACGAGCTGCTCTGAAACAGAGATTGCAAGGTGGTGATAAAGCATAGCACAAAACAACAAATGTGCTAGAAAGCCACTTCATTATTTCAATGTCAGGAGTCTGGAGTTTGTCACCCTGCAGCTGGACTGTGGGGTTTTTTAGCACACACTCAGAAAACTGGAAGCTTCACAAGGTAATGAGAAAGGAAGATCGGTCGAGTGCTCCCGGCAAAGTCAAAAACAAAGCTGGATTTCAGGAGAGAGGGTTTGACAAAAAGTTGGTGTGGAATGTACCTGTGTCCCAGCACAGTTTACAGGGGTGCTGCTCTACTCAAAGCTCTTTTTCAGAGCCAAAATTAAGGGACCTGCAGGGCTTGTAGTCATTAGTGGTGCCACAGCAGCTTCCACACAAAGTGGCTCGTTAGTGCTGTGCTTCTGACTAGCTGATGTAATTACCTTCAGCCAACTTAAATTACCCCTCAGTTCCAGCTGCAGTGAGAGATTCTGGGAGCAAACTCTGATGGGGTTAACCAGGAGGAGGTGATGGGATCACAAATTATAAATAACTACATCAGGAACAAAACTGTGTTAATGGAGGTTTTCCAGTCTACCAGATAAAAATGTTTCACTTAGGCTGCTGGAAGTAGATGAAACTGAATGAAGGAGTTCATTTTGGGGGTCGGGGGGGGAAAGATGTAAATTTTTCCAGTTGTAAAAGCGATTATTTATTTGGGTGAATCTTCCAAGAAAACAAGTTCTCCTGGAAGATTCACCCAAACAAATAATAAGAATGTGTATACAAACAAATAACAACTTGTTTTTGAACGTTCCTTATTGATAAGAAAGTTAAAATCAGATTTGGATCTCTTTAAAGCCAAGTTTGGATGCTTTTTACTGGGTAATTCGCAGTGATTTCAGTTAGAACTTGCTGTGCAGGAGATAAAGCTTGTGCAACAGCATTATTCCTGCATTAATGATGGCATTTCCCTGTGCCCTCTCCTCTTAAGTCCTGCTGTGGTGTTGGCCAGGGGCTGTGGCCTTTCAGATCCCTTTTTCCTTGGCAGCAGGTGAGGGACACTGGGATTTGCCAGTGGCTTCTCCTCCTGCTGCTGTAGCCAGGACATGTGTGGTGTTCAGAAAAGCTTTCTCATGGCCTCCTGCTTTTATGTCACATGGTTTTGCCTCTGTTTGAACATACCTCACGACACTGAGAAGAATAAACCTATCATTCTACTTCCATATTGCATGTAGGATATCTAATCAGTATTTACGACATGTAAGATTAATCCCACTCTTGAGGAGAGGCCTTTATAATTCATTAGTGCCATCACCTTGCTTGAGTTACAAACTGTTCATTTCGTTGAAGACAGAAAAAAATCCATGTCCTAGGAATGTTCATCGTGCCTCTTATTTGTGAATTTATTGCCCTTCTTAGTGGGAAAAATTTGAATGCAAAGGTATTTTTCGGTGGTAATTATTACATCAAGTCTTTGACCAGTTCCATGAAATTGTGCCTGATTTGGCAGAAAATAGCCTGGTCCTTTTGAAAACATCTGAGAGTTGGAGAAACTGGAGATCTGGCTGGGTTCAAGGGGGAGAAGGAAGTGTTGTTTGAGGCGTGTGTTTGGGGCTGTGTTTGCCTTTCCCCAGCCCTGCCTGTGGGAGGGAGCCCTGGCATTTTGGATCTGCAGTGGTACCAAAGCTGCCCTGCCCCTTTCCTGGGCAGAGGTGCTTCTTTACCCTCTTCATGTGCAGAGATACAGGGATTTTTGGAACTGGACATGAAACCTGACACGATCATTTAATTGACTTAGCAGTTCCAATTTTTAATTTTTCTTTAGCTTGTTTTTTTGGTGTTATTTAAAAAGGACTGAAACTCTGCAACCATCCAAAATTGGGTTTTTCTTTGTAGTGATTTTGGTCAGGCTCTTCTTTCACTGAAAAAACCCCAGTATATCATCCTCTCAAGAGCTGTCTTCTTCCTTATATTGAACCGATGTTTTATAGCACATCACAAATTCTGGGGAAACATCACGTGATTTAATCAGTTTTCATTCCGCGTTGGAATATTTTGTGAACTTTTAAAATTTTAATTACTTTGTTTTTAAGAAAGAAGCAAAATGTTTGGGAGGTCTCAATGAATTTAACTGTCCTTGTTCAGGTTTGCAACTTCCTTTTTTTTTGCTAGAGCATCTTACAATTGATTTTCATTTTTCAGTCCACCTTACACTGCTTTCCAGCCTCTCAGGGACAAAATTTTGACCTGTGTTGAGCAGCAATATGTAGAAAAATTGTTTTACATGCCTTGCTGGGTTTTCTCATGTTCTTTGTGTTGCTGCTATGAGCCAGCAGACTTGATTCAATAATCAGGGGCATTCTGACTCTTGTGCTGGTTGTGAGTCCAGTGGGTCACATTTGGACAGTGATCACTTTGTGATCACCCAGTGCACAACCCTCAGTGATTTGAACGTGGCTCTTTGAAACATTTATTCATTACCTGAGGGTGATTTTTCACTCTGCTCCTTGTACCTGTGGGCGGAGAGGATTTGTTGCAGAAAGCTGTGCAAACGGATCTTGCTGCAGTTATCTGCTCTTCTGAAAAGTTTTGTCTGAAATTGCTTAATTGCCCTTTGCATATTCCTGTGAAACAGATGCTGTTTAAAAAGAGCAGGAGCTGTTTGACCGTGCTCAAGTTGATACCTGTCTGTCAATATATTCTCTCATGTGGAAAAAAAGTGGGTTTTATGAGTCTGGAGCTTTCCTGAGGGTGAGCCTCCCCTCTTTGCACAGGATTAGGAGTGATAAAAGCAGACTAGACAAAAGCAGAAAAAATGCAACGAAACACAGAAATCAAAAATGCTGTACCAGGGGCCATCTTGTACCATTAGTATGCTGAGAAGAGTTTTGGTTGCATAATAACTGATGATTCATCCGTGGTGAATTCCTTACCCCAGTTTACCGTGATTTCTGATATACCCTCCAGTTTTTATTACTTTGAGATCCCCACGTAAACTAAACCTCAGTTAAACACTGCAATTATGGTATAATTTTTCTCTAGCCTGCCAGTTCTATTAAATTTTATTAGAGTAGGAAGTTTGGTAAAAGCCATGGCGTTTACACTGAGTTAAATACAAAACTCCACGGAGTTAAACAGCAAACTCCAGCTGCTCTGCAGTGCCAGCTGTGGTGTGGCTGAGGATCAGGGCTGTTCCTGTGCTGTGCTTTTCAGATCCTTGTGTGGTCCAGGGGCTCCCAGCTCCGGCACCAGTGGGACAGAAGGAGGGATGGAGGAGAGGCTGGGCTGATGGGACTGACTGAACCCCCTGGGCTCTTCCCAGCTAAGGCAGGGATGGACTGCTCTGAGACTTCTCCTGGTGGGAATTGCAGAGAGTCTGCTTCCCCCAGGCAGCTCCTGCAGTTCCCACTGCAGCTTGGAGCCCCTGGGCGGGAATCTGACAGCCCAGAGCCTCCTGCTGCTGCACGGGCACCCCACACCTGGGTGCAGCAGGAACAGGCAGCAGAACCCACCCTGCAGAGGCAGGGCAGGTGACACGGGACAGGCTCTGCACACATTTGGCATAGCTGGATGCTCTGTCTGTGGTTTAAGATCATGCCTGATCTGGGGGGGTCTCATAGGAGCATGCGAGGATTCAGCAGAAGGGTTTTGGGGAAACCAAAACGGGACTGCAGCCCCCTTGGAGACTCCTGTCACCGTCTGGGTGGGCACAGGCCATCTGGGTCAAGAGGTTTGATTCCCCAGGCAAGCAGTGCCCTATGCAGAGCTGCTGGCAGTCAGGGTTAGGGCTTTTTTCTGTTAGCTTTGTTATTTTGATTTGGTTTTAAACAGTCTGTGAGTGTCTGAGCCATAAATAAAATTCTCCAATTGCATTTAAAGCAGAACCTCCCCTCAGGATATTCTCTCCCAGCTAAAAATCAGTTTTATTGACACCAGAAGCCTACTGAGGCATGTGGCACTTTGTTGTCAGCCTCACCTGCACAAGCAAGAGGCAGAGCCCAGGCCTGAGCTGATGGGAGCTCTTGGGCCCTGGGTGTCAGTCCTGGCTGACTCAGAGCCTTTGCAGCCTGTGGATGCCCTCCAGGTGTGTGACAGGTTTTTCCATCAGTTTAGCAGTGTCAGTCTCAAATGACCTCCTGACAAATGTGATCATAGCTCCAGTGCAATCGGAGGGGGCTGACTATTCGATGTAGCCCTTATTACTTGGAGAAGCCAGAATGTGGCACCAAAAGCAGCTAGTGGCTTGGAATATAAATAACAATCTATGAAGGCTTCTAAATAAATAATGCCATTAATCCAGAGTGTACTTGGGTTGTGGGGTTTTTTTGTTTTATTTGTTGAAAGGAACACGAAGCAATAGCGTTATTTATTCCCAGAATAATGTTACTATAGTAACTATTGTACTTCATTGTTAGCTGTACACAGGAGTTGTGAAGTTACTTCGGGGGGAGATAAGAAATTTGTCCAATAATTGGTTGTTTGAATAGAACAGGTGTTTGCCTGCCTTGAGAGCCCGAGTGCAGCAGAGGCTCCGAGAGCCTTGTGAGGTGTGGGAGAGGACGGCAGAGGAGGAGTGCTGGATGTGCAGTGACTCGCACTGCGCGGAGCTGGCTCTTTGTTATAATTGTTTTATTGTGGCGGTTTTGCAACATGGGCTGTGGGGGTAACCATGGAAACAGAGACTCTACAAATTGAGGACTTCGACACGGTGTTGTGAGAGTCCTTCAGACGGGCTGAACTTGACGATTAGAGATGTAAAGCTGCACGGATCTCACACAGGCACGGGGAAAACTGTTGCTTTGCTGTGATCCCCAAAGCCCAGAGTGTCCTGGCTGCACAAGGCTGCCATGCAGCTGCCCAGATGTGAAATCTGGTGGGGCTGGGGGTGCAGGTGGGGCAGTCTATGGAAAAGTTTTTAGATCAGGGACACAAAGAGGCCTTACAATGCTTGTAGAATGCTACATATTTTAACATTAGCAAGAAGGCTTTACCCTTGAAAGAGACACAGTTGGAGCGGGAAAGTTACTGAAGAGGAATTTGAACAGGATGAGCTAACTACAATGTTGCAAGAGCATGGATGAACTGATCAAGCTATTATAGGAACAATGATGAGCTGATCAATATGTTATATTTTTTAGCTAGAATGTGCTGATCATGGTATTGCAGTATTGCAATTTAGCAAGCTTGACATATATACCTATAACCAATCAAATAACTTAGGGCGCGTGAACGGTAGGATATATCCAATAATAATCCAAGAAATGTCACGTGAACAGCTTGTGCTTTTGCCTATCATGTATAAAAGAAACCTTGTACTCTTAATAGACTGAGCTTTCACAATACTTCTATGAAGAGCGTGTCTGACTCCGAAGCTCCTTATGGCCCCATCGCCTTCTTCAGCAGTCCTTAAGGTGCTGGGGGATTTGTCCCACACGTTGGAAAGCAGGCACTAGTATTTGGGAGATCAGACCTCCTCAGGGATTATTGGGAAGAGGAGAGCACAGGACATCCCGGTGCTACAAAAGCCAGGCACGTTGTCAGCCTGAAAAAGCTCCTGAACAGCTGTGAGGAGAGTTGGGGTGAATCTACTTGGCGTTCACTTCTTTTCCTGCTTTTCTGGCTCAGGTTTCCATACTCACTGGTGTGTTCCCTGCTTGTTCCAAGGTGGTTCATGTGCTAAAACTGTCTGCGCTTGCAGAGTGAAATTTGGAACTTATTTTACACTAGCTAAAATTATATTTAGCGGTGTAGTAGAATCCAAATCCTTGGAAGACTCTATTTTGTGTGCCGGATTGGTTTTCTAACACTGTATTTAGTGCTGTGCTACAGAAGTATTTCCATCCTCCCCTTATTTTAGTGGAATTCTAAACTGAATCCAGGCAATTCATTAGCAACAAAGCCAGGATGGGGAGAAAAAAAACCAAAACAAACAAACACCAGGTACTTATTCTGGGGTAAGCAGGAAACTAATTGTATTGATTAAAGGAAACCCCCATACCCACAACTTTGTAAAATAACAGTGAAGAGTAATTCTGTATTAAAAGTTAAGAGGTTTAGGCATTTAGAAACTTTCCATGATACACTGGATTTCTTAAGGTGTTTCAGGGTTATGAGGGCTATGGGATAGGATTATTCAAACAATTTGGAAATATTAGTACACACCAGTGAAACTTTCGATTGTCAGCGACCATGGCTTTTTTTTTGTCAGAAAAAGAGATTTGGTTAATTAATGTATCCCTGATTACTTTTAGAGTGCAATATGTGGTAGGTAATATGCAAGCTGGTTATTACCTTAGATTCATTTTTATGTCAGTCTGAATTATTAAAGCAATTATAATTCACCATTCAAAGGTCTGAAGGAAGTAATATATGCTTTAAATTTCATGAAACACTTTACTAATGAAAATCCCCAGTGATGTTAAGAGTGGTATTAATGTGAAGATGGTGAGCAGAGTTTTAGCTGGTCTGACAATAAAATGTGATAGACTGGAAGAGTTCTATATGAATAAATTTTAAATTAGTACATGACTAAACCACTTTTGGATAGAACATAGTATTTGCTGTAAAAGAATATGGTCTGTAGCAGTTACCCATGGGATCCATTGACATATTTCCAATTAATTGTTAGAGTGAAAATCAAAATGAAACATAAATATTTCAAACTTCTGAATGGGAGTAAACTACTTCCCTGTAGAAGGGTGGGCATTGACAATAGTTTCCCCAAGTCTAGATCCTGGTACCCACGTCAGTGGCCTTTTTATTTCCTTCTACGATGTATTCCTTGAAAAACAGAAATTGAAAAAATAACAGTGGCTATATGAAGTTTATTCTGGACTAATAGAGGGGGTCAGGAATATAATGGTAACAGAAATTACTGAATTTTGTTCTTTGCAATACATAGTTTTGCACAAGATTAGGTGCTGTTGCCCTAACACTTCAAACCACTTAAAAAACCGTTTTAGTTAAAAAATGTGATGTCATTTGTAGCTTTTTAAAAGGCATTGAATGGCACAGAAGAGGAAGGAAAGGTGAACCAGGATTACACAGGCATTTGTGTCCCAAACATATGTGTTTTGTGAAGTAATTTCACTAAGTTCTTCAGATAAATATGTGTTTATTTTAAAAATCAGTTTGAGCAGCACAGCAGCGGAGCCAAAGCAGGTTTTTGCTTTAGCTGCTGGTGTAGGACAGGAGCAGTGAGGGTGCTCTGCGAGGGAGCAGCTGAGCTGCTGATTTATAGCAGCACATTAGACCAGCGGAACTCATCTCCTCCACAACCACAATTCAATGTCCAGACCCGAGGGAAAACAAAACTTGCCCCGCTTTGCCCTTTTATTTCTACAGCTCCTTTAGTCCAAGTGCTTGACTTGAACCACAGGCTTGAACATGCCTTTCACTCCTCACTCCCCTTCATCTGCACTGCTGAGCCCTGAAGGGAGAATTCCCTGCAGCATGGGACAATTGAGCCCTAAAACCAGCCTGGGGCCCCGAGGTGAGCTGGGGGTGCCAGGGCTGGACTCCTGTCTCCAGGACCCTGCAGCTCCTGAGCTGAGGAATTCAGCTCTCCGTGCCCCACCTGGCAGGGCAGGGCTCGTCCTCCACCTCACCCTGCCAGCTTAGCTAATGGCTCTTCAGGAGCCCAATGGATCTTAATAAAAAATGGAAATGGTTTTGCCCCTTCATTTTAATTAACATTATGTCTACATTTCGATGATAATGGATAATTAAGTGAGTTACCTTGACATTGGAATGTTCTTGGAAATAATTTACTGTGCAGTTTCATTAGGTTAAAGACATTTGTCTATTTTATTTTGAGTGGAAGTTTCATCATAAATATTTCTGAATATGATTTATACACAAACTAATTATCATTCACAGAGTCGGGACTTTCCAAACTGCAAAGTTCGTTATGTGCATTTTAAAAATCTTTCTGTGATCATACATTGAATGTATCTATTACTTCAAATAAATATTCCTTTGTTTGTTGTTTTTTTATCCTGAAGTCTCCAGTCAACTGTTATTCTGTAAACACATAAAGAGGCACACAGGCATTCCCATGGAGTATTATTATTTTGGGGATAGCAAAAATTAGCACCCTTCATAAAGGGATTAGCACCCTTCATGAAGGGTGTTTTACTACACTTCAGAGAAAAGTGTTAATCAATGAAAACAATTCTTCAATAAAATCAGAAAGAAATGTAAAGAGGCAATTTTTACCTGTGTTTATCCACCTAAATGTTTGCCTTTTCAAAGGCTGTGCTACTGTCCTGTATGATCTTTTTCAAGCAGAAAATGAAAACGATAAAATGAACTTTCTAGGCTTAGTAAGGACCACGTCTTGTTCATAAATCTTTTTGCATATCTATTTATAAAGAAAGGGGGGATCCATCAGAAAAATCCTTCCGATTTTCATGGTCTCAATTCACAGAAATGCTTAACTGGGTTTTGTGCAATGGAGAGACTCTAAATGCTGTTGCAGAACTTCTATACTTGAGAGGTGCCCATAGCTCACCTAAATAATGATGGGATTGCAGATTGGTACTACTGCATTGTTTTTTAGTTATTAGGCATAGTTCTATCAAAATATGCATTTCACATATGCCATGGAAGGGTTTATTAAAGACAATAATTTATTGGTAATTTCTGATATGTGAGAACTAAGAGAAGGCCACAGTTTCCTTCGAAGAGGTTGTCAAATACACTGCAAAAAAACACTTCTATTGTCGGATTTGTAGATGAGTTTCTGAGAGATGTGTGACTTTTGTAATGCAAATTATCAACTGTATTGTGGAAACAAATTCTACAGCTGTTTGTTTTGAAATACAGTGAATTGTCCTGTCCTGGCACTGCTGTTTTTCACATCGTGGACAGGAACAAGGGCAGGGGATGAAGAGAAAGGGAAGTGAATAATATTTTGAGAATAAGAACTTTAGGACAGTATTTAAATAGATGATGTGATACAGTGATCTGTGAAAGAACATTTTACTGCAGGAAATACAGTAGCAGTCATAATCAGACTATTAAATGGTACAAGAATATCAGAAGTCTCCTGGAAACTCAGCAAAGTATTGTTTGGTAACATTGCTCTGTCTGTAATTCATCTCTCTGATGCCTAATCCTGCAGTTGATTCTCTCAGGGAAACTGGAAATTCAGGACCTGGGGTTACTTGGGCTGTGTTTTGCCGTTGATTGAATTGTCTGCTGGATCCGTGGGAACAAAAGGGCAATTTAAGTTTCCACAAAGCAGATGAATTCCTGTGTTAATATTTGAGCCCGACCAATCTGTAACGGTGACGCGCTTTCATTTCTCTGTGTGTCTCGGCTAAAATGTGGACCTGTTGAAACATTTGAGAGAAACTGGACAGGCAAAGAGTTTGTGCTTTGTCTCTTGCCTTGCCCTGTCCAGTCCCAACCCCCCCTGCTCTAGCCAGCCGAAGTGAAGATAATTTGGGGGTCCCTGGGGTTCGGTGATGCTGCATCCACAGTGAGGGGTCCAAGGGCTCCAGGTGTCCTGCCTCCCTCAGGAAACTCCTCTCCCCCCTGTCTGGTGAGCTTGCACAGCCGGGTGAGGCACCGCTGCTGGAAATTTGGACTTCTCCTGGTGCGGGCTTCTCCCTGGCTGGTGAGGGCCAGCCGTGGTGCAGCCCCTCTGAGAGCAGCGCCAGGGGCAGGGAGGTGCTGGGGGTGCCACGGGTGGTGCGTGGCCGGGCAGAGCTCCCGTGCAGCTGGCAGCTGCTGCAGGGACCATCCCAGCCTCTCCATGCCACCGACCGAGGGACAGCAGGGCGAACGGGGGGGGTGGCCCCAGTCCGGGGAGACACAGTGCCCCAAATCAAACCCCCAGAACCAAAAATCTCACTCCTGTCCAGCCTGCGGTGTGCAGCCAGCCACAAAGCCTGATTTGGTGAGTCCCTTTTCTTGGGAGGTGGTTCCACGTGGGCTGGAAGCTGCAGATCTCTTAAGGTCCTTTTGCCCATCCCCATAAGACATCTCAGTTTGGGCAGCCACCAGAAAAATAACACCAGTTTGTGCTGGCAGCTCCCCATCATCAGGTTTTTGCTGCACAGGGATGCTCTGGAGAGCTCTTCTTTTACCTTTTCTTGTTTACTTTCTCCCCTCACAGCTTTTTAATGAGGAAAATACTCCAGGTTTGAATTTTCTCTCCTTTTCAATATTGATTCATCCATTGACTTTAATGGGAGCAGAGTTGGATAATGCTAATTAATTAATAATTAACACTAAATAATTCCTAGCCTAACCTAAATTATCGATCGAAAATCCACACACCGGTGGAGGTATTGAACAGAGGAAAACTGAAATAAGCACAGTATTTAAGTTCTTCTCTAAAAACTATCCTTATCATCTTCCTGCCCTCTCTAAAGATTATCTTTCCATCAGTGATTTTTCATTAGGCCACCTAACTCAAATCAAGAAATTTACTTTTATTTTCATGGGGGAGTCAGGCTTGCCAAAGCTAAATAGAATGGAAGATTTTTGGAAAGGCAGATTCTTAGATCAGATCATTAACATGCATGCTGAGAGGATGAAAAAAATTGAAGGTAATACTTCAGCAGGATGTTTTTTTCTACTGCAACTTTTTTTTTTTTACTTTAGATACCATATAGCCTGTTCTAAAAATCTAAAATTGGAAATATTTATTCAATACTAACTGTATTCCAGTGTTAGAGTTCTTCATTTATTAACGTAGACACTGATATTGAAAATACTGTGTCCTGTGCATTATGTTTCACAGTAGCTTAAATAAGTCAGTTCTATAGTTCTCTTTCACAAGTGTTTTTCTATGCTGCAGCTAATAAGACTTTCAGATCAATTTAAATATATTCCCAACTTTACGTCACATTGAATAGTGTTACTCCGTACAAAATATATAAAATATAAACTCTTCTTCGGATCTCAAAGGAGAATCAGTTCACATTTTTGAGGGCAAGAATGTTGGTTTAACCTTTGTGAATACCTGGATGACACAAAACACGGAGATGGTTGAAACACCTGAAGATTTTCTGCTTTTGGGGAGGAATTCTGTCTGTGCTCTTTCTGTCTCTGCATGAAAGGAGCCTCATTTTTGAGCCTGCACCCTCGCTCCTGCTCCTGTGCCAGTGTCAGTGCTGGCAGCTGACGAGATGTTTGATTCCAGTTCTGACATCAGGGTGATAGACAAGGCTGCCATGCTAACAAAGACTTGATCACAGTCCTACACTCCTTTGTACAAAAGAAGTTGTTTTTTTTTTTCTTTCTTTCTGCCTTTCCTTTTTTTTTTCAATAGAACACAAAGTATGAAGGCTCATCTAAGTAGGAAAGATTCATCAAAATCTCTAATTAAATACATGACAGCTGGTGAATTAGAGCATTCTGTCTTAGTGCTGCCATCCTATAATACTTCATAATCCTGAGAGTCCAAAGTATGAATTAATTATGCTTATAAGTATCCTGATAACCAACTAAAGGGGAAAAATAATCAAAAGCCACCCTGAAAGGTCTCTGAGAATCTAGGCAGTGCTGCTAATCACGAGTGACTATGACCAAATTATTCCCAGATTATCAGGCTTTGGAGAGCTTTGAGAGAGAATATGCTGGTATTACAAGACTATTTGGTTAAAGAAACTGCTTGTTTTTAAAATAATACGTTAAAAAATGCGCTTTTAGAAGTGTTGTTGTTTGACCCCAGCCAGCAACTGAGGCACGACATGGCTGCTCACCCATGTGCTCTATCCCCAGTGAGATGGAGGAGAGAATCAGGATAAAAGTGAAAAAACAGGAAAAAATCAATGGATTTGGGTAAAAATAGTTCAATGGGTAAAGCAAAAGCTGGAAAGCAAAGTAAGGAGTTCATTCCCCATTCCCCTGGGCAGGCAGGTTCAGCCAGCCCCAGGCAGCCGAGCTCCATGCCAGTGACTTGGGAAAACAAAAGTGTGTCAGCCCTGTTCAGCAGTGACCAGAACATCCCTGTGTTATCATCCCTGTTTCCAGCACAAACCCAAACCACAGCCCCTCACCAGCTCCTGGCAGCAAACCCACGCTGTCCCAGCCAAAACCAGCACAAAAAGCCCTGTGTTAAATAGCAGCTCCTAACAGCTGGCACAGTCCTCAGCCTTGCAAGGATCAACATGATAAAAAAACCCCTAAAGTCACAGTTTCAGATTAGTCCTGTTGTCTTCGACAAATAGAAGTTCAGAGACGAATCTGCGAAGGTGTTCGCCTGTTGTGAGTTTGTTTAGGTTTACTGGTGAAGAAGTTTTGGTTCCTTTTTGCTACTTTAGGGGAAAAGGAGCAGAACTAAAGCAGGAATTTTCATGCAGCTTAGAATACTCTTAAACTGAACCACTCTAGGTATGGGGCATGTAATTTTTTAACATTGATAGCCAGAGATTAAATGTTCCACTGAAACATTTGCTTTAAAATTGCTCCATCCGTAACACAGATGTGAAACAGATATTGCTAAGGAAAAACTTTTAAACAGCCCTAGTGGTTTGTATTCGGCTTCTCTTTGATTTTTTTTGCTGCCAAGACTTAAGGGTTTTTTCCCCTAGGGTTTTCTAACTTAAATTTTTCTCATTAAAATTTTTCTCACTAAAATCTATCCTCCAAAATATGAAACATATGTCATTATATTTCTGTTCCTGTATATTTTGAACAAAATTGGATCTGTATGATAGATCTTGCATAGGCCTCTTCCTGCCTGTTTATTCAGAGGCCATGAAATTACATTGAAAACACACATGGGTTTTTGTATGTCCTCAAAATCCACGTATTGTGGATTTTTTCTTGTAAAGTGAATTCTTTCTGTTTGAGGATTCTTCCTCATTTTGCTCAGCAGATGGTCAGGTGTCAGTACCACGACCGGGATGTGAGGACATGATTAATTTCAGACAAACTTGGCCTGAAATTCCCGAGTTCACATATTCCTGAGTCAAGAGCACTTCTTTGGAAGTATGTTACAGCTGTCTTTTGAAGCTGCTGTGCTTCAGTCCACTAAAACTGCTATTTATTTCTCACAGTTGTTAACTGGCATCATTCGTGAATTGAAACCTGGTTACTGCTATTAGAAGCCAGAGTAAGTCTGCAATTCCTGCAATTCGGTGTTGGGTCCTTTTTGACCTAGTTCTTAGATGAACTCTGTATGGAACAAGAGAGGGGGAAAATGACAAATATTTCTTATGATTAAGAAGACTTTGAAGAAACCAACAGATGTATTGGGTTCTATTTGTAAGAAGTCCAGTGCTACTGAGAAAGGAGCACATTCAGTGGCATGCTTGGTGGACAAGAACCATTGAGCAGCTTTTAAGTAAACTGATTTCTCTCTTGAAGGGTTCTGCTATTTCCCCTAATCCATCTGCTGGCCTGCCATTTTGATGTAAGAAATGGTGGAAAAGACTGCTGATCCTGGATCAGCTACACAAGAATGACTTTCACCAAATGAGACACTTTCATCATGCTGGTGGGCTGAAAAATCACTTGTCACCATCCTGAGAAATGCTTGTCATAGAATCAGAATTATTCAGGCTGGAAGGAACTGTGGGAAGTTCCTAGTCCAACTTCCCAGTCCCTTCAGCTCAGCAGGCAGCCAGTGCGGTCAGGAGTGATTTATCTTTGCAAGCCCATGACAAGTGGCGGTGGTTTTGGCTTTGCTGCCACCCTCCCTGCATGCCTGAGCACTGAGCTCATCCATCTTCCTCCCTCGTAGCCAGCCTGCCTCCTCCAGCCTCCATCCTGTTTGGCTGGGGTCAGCCACAACCTCCCTGCTTGGCCCAGCCAGGGTCCTGCTGCAGCTCTGCCAGCACAGCCCTGCAGGGTTTGTCCTCGAAGAGCTGCTCTGAGCTCCTGCACCCTTTGGAAACGCTTGAGATCTTCTTTAAGCAAATGGGGATTTTTTGCTTAAATATGGCTTGTGATTTCCACTGTTCTCATCTCCGCTGGCAGCCCAGGCTCCTCGTCTGGGCTGTGTGTTACAGACGGTGGGAAGCTGAAAGGGCGGTGCTGGCCCAGCACGGAGCAGTCGTGTCTGAGAGATGGGCACGGGCTGCCCTCCCTAAGGCACCAAATCAGCCCAGCCAGGCACGTGCCAGCCTGGAGCTGAGACTGGAACATTCCACCGTTTTAAGCCCGAGCTGTGTCTGAGCGCGTTGAGCCGCTGCAGTTCTCTGCCGCTGAGCACACCGCAACGGGGAAAAACAAAAAGTGTGCGCTGAAATGTTTCTAAACTTCACACGGGATGAGGTGGAATGCAAACGAATGCACACCTGTCGGAAGTTTTCCTGGGAGACATCAAATTTGCTGTTAGGTTTGGCTCCCAGTGCAGGTGCCAGCAGATGGCACTCAGGAATCTGCAATGCTGTTACCTGTGGGGCTTTCTGTGACTGAGGCAGCTCTGCAGTGCTGGGAGCTGCCCCGTCCTCACTCCAGGGCTTTTGTGGCTTCAGAGAGACAGAAACACTCAGTGGGGACAACTGGTGGCTGTCAGAGTTGACTGATGTGGGGCATGATGTGGTTCATGCTTGACTGGGAAAGTACTGAGACCTGCCTTGAATGTTCTGAACTCATTGCTGTAAAGAGAGCTGAAATTTTGTTTGTATATTAAAATACTGTGGTGGCTTATTGTTGTTTGTATGTGGGTTGAGTAATGCTGTCCAGTGGCATAGATTGCATCATTTAATCAGTTTTCAGTTTTGATTACAGCTACCAGCAGGAGACTCAGAGTTGCCAACTGTAATTAAAATGTAAAAAAAACAAAACAAAAACGAACCAAACCAGAGAACAGAAGCAAAAAACAGTTCAGAGATAATTAAAGCTGAGAAACGTTTATTTCCCTGTGAACTTTTGTATTGCTGTGCTGAGGAAAGTTGAATATTTTCTGTCTTCAAGCATTCCCTGCCTTGGGTTGTTTGGATCTGGGGTTAGATCATTATTTCCATCTTAGAGCAGAACTTTGTCAAAGAGTAATGCAGCTAACACTGGGTTAATTTGTATGAATACTTTTCAGGTTTGCAATGTAACACAGTTCTTGATTCTGATTCTGGTCCTGTTGCAAGCAAAGGTAAAACTTTTGCAGTGTCCTCTTTCCAGGTGCCACTGGTCTTTTCTCTCACATTGGGAGCAAAAAGATAATGCCACTGTCTTGTACAACAAGTAGATTGACCTCCCTGGCTCCTGGTGCCTTGTGTTTGGGCTTTATCTTCTTTGGAAGCTGATCTGCAATGAAGAGATAAGGGCTGACCCTGTGTCTTGGGTAAAGGTCAGACATTTATAAATGTACAAAACCCCACTGGAAGGCTGTGTCAGAGCCTTGGTCTTTCAGTGAACAGAAACCTTTTATTAGGAAACCTGAGCTTATTCTTGGGCTGTTTATATGCTTTTGCACAATCTTATTTAGTTTAAATAGCTTTGCCTCTTCTCTGGGCTGCACTTTTTTTCATTATTTTTCAGGTTTATCTTAATAGACAGGGTCCCTCGGTGTTTTTGTAGCTAAACTCATTTGTGATCCCACAAGGAAGACCTTGTGATGATTATAGATGATAATGATGCTATTCCCAGCCCCCCTTTTTTAACGTTTTCACTTAGAAATAGCACAATCCCCTCAGTAACAACGTGTATTGGCAATCCCTCGATGAGAACCCTATCACTTCAGCCCTATATTCCATAAATCTGCAGAAAAAATCATCTATGGGGGTGACTTCTCTTGTGCACTTCTCCTCCCGATGGACCTGCCTTTTTCCATGTTGGGTATAAAGATGAAAAAAGTCTTTAAAGTCATTCCTGTGCCCAAATGAGCTCCTGACCTGCAGTCGTAGTCAGGAAGAACCTGCACATTTGAGACATTCCACCAGTGGTAAAATAATTTATTTGTACCAAGGCCAGATGAAGCAGAACTGGAAGACCTGGGCAGGCTAAACCTGAGGATCTGAACCACTTTTTGTTGCCTGCACTACAAAGAAATGAGCAGACTGATGTCTTTTTAATGTAGATGATGATTTGCTCGAAATATTCTGAACTGTCAGCTTGGCAGGATCTTCATACACTTTTGTTAGCTAATCAAAGACAGATTGCAGGCAGGAGCCATATCTAAATTTATTAAGAAAATTAATAGACCATTTAAATTTTACTAGATTAGTAAAATTTAGGCTAAGATACAATAAGCATTTGCACCAGCAGATCCTCATTAGCTGTGCCATTGACCTGGTGCCTGGTGTGTAATGGGGAATTGACATCTAGATTTGGGGACAATGGTGCTGCTAATGCGAGTTTGAGTCATTAGGGGGAACAAAAGTCTAATTTTATACATATGTCAGATTTTACTTTTTATATTAATTTCACTGTGCGAACTATTATGGACTGTCAAGTTAAGGTTTCAGGGCTTTTTTTTGGCCTAATCCAAAAGTTTTGCTTGCTCTCTATTCTGTAAATCTCTGTACGCTCTGGCTGTGAGGGGGAGTTTTATGTATTAATTTATTTACATAATATTTTTGGAAAGTGATCAACTTGCTTGGTGTTGAGACCCTAATTCTGTGCTGTCCTGAACCTATCAGTCTGTCTGGGTTAGTTTACCATGAAAACAGATCCTTGACAAGTTTCATCAGATTTAAGCTAAGTTTTAGCATTCTGAAGCCTTCGTGATAATCTATCTCTGCCTTATGCTAATATTTTTAAATCTTATGAAAATTACCCCCTTTTTCTTTATTAGGTAACTTTTTCAAACCTCCATAAAACTTCTGGCTAGAATACTTCCTTGAGGTGAATCTTCACTTTCCAAGATGCTGCCTCAGCAAGCCTTAGTAAGAATAAGTGTGTGCAGTGGGAATTAGTTCCCCCAAGAGGACTGTTCAGCACTTTAAAGAAGATTATATAATTGAAGCCAAATTATTTTTAAAATATTTGTTTTCTGTCTTGAAATTGCAACCATGATCAATAGTGAATTCTGTGTATAACACTCTGAACACAGACAAACAAGATGGCCTGGATTTGAAAAGTTGATTGTTTGTGTCATTCACATGTGCAGGTAGTGCTGAATTTATGAATTGTGCTTTATAAATAACTTTAGGAAAGTCATTGGTGATTTGTTCTGTGATCTAGGGATGAGAATGAGGATTGATAGTGTTCTCAGTACAGCTCGTGCTTTTAGCTGCACACGGCCAAACAAACATGCATTTAAAAAAAATATTCTGCCCTTTTAGATGATGTTACATCTAAGAGGTATTGCAAATAAGCTGTACAGCTCTGGGAAGTTTCTGTGCCTGTTGTCCAAATCCATTTAATTTCCAGCACATCAGCACCAACCTCAGCCCCATTCACACGTTAACTATCCTGTGAGGCAGGCAGCAGCCAAAACCATTTGGCTTAGGGAACGTGAGCCACTTGAGCATCAGCCCTCTGCTGCCTTCTAGCCACGGCTCCTGGTGCTGCTGGGTCTGCTCAGGGGCTGCCTGGTTCCCTGAGGAACTGGGATTAGGGGAGAATTTCGTGAGGTGTGTGGATTTGAGATGGTTCTTGCAGCCAGCAGTGCTGGAGGCAGCGGTGGGTGCTGTGGAAGGAGGCGATTCCTCAGCTGAGGCTGATGGAGGGGATGGTGGTCATGGAGGATCCTGGGATCCTGCGCTGGTGCTCAGCTCTCTGTGGCTCAAAGCACAAGCCATGCAGCTGAACTGTTTTTGGCTTGGGCCATCTGGCTTTGATGTCTCTTCATTTCTTTGTGGAATCCAAATTACTCTGGTCCCCTGGCAGGAGCTGGAGGCCAACAGGAAGCGATACAGTTGACTGTGCTGCCAACAGCTCAGGACACACATTTCAAAGCCAGCCAGTGTTTATCTGCCAGCTCTGATACAATATTTAGAGTTCTATCAGGGTGGCAGAGCAAAACTTAGGTGAGTGAATGTCACTCTTCTCCCTGGTCTGCAGCTTTCGATGTTTCTTATCTTCTCTTTTGCTGCTCTGCAAGCACAGCCCTTATCCTCCATTCCCTTCACGCTCTCCTGCCAATTCACACGTTCTGCACTCCTGGCTGCCAGTGGTGTGCCCAACAGCTCAGCAGAGCCGGCTCTGTCCCTCAGGCAGGAGCTTTTCTAATACTTCTGTCCCACCAGGCTAAGCCAGCCTGCAAGCCGTGCCACTGTTTGCCATCCTTTCATTCCAGAAAGGACTTCAATCCCTTCTGTCCCAGTAGGTAAAAGCAGATATTGAGTGAACTGAATCATTTTCCTTCTATTTCAGAACTA
Organism: Tichodroma muraria; assembly: GCA_013390105.1. Classification (NCBI taxonomy): domain Eukaryota; kingdom Metazoa; phylum Chordata; class Aves; order Passeriformes; family Sittidae; genus Tichodroma; species Tichodroma muraria. Next base: position 4,586 of record WAAG01070217.1, on the reverse strand, counting down.
TTAGAGATATTCCCACAGGTGCTGATGGCTGCTTTACAACTGCTGGGAGGGATTATAAAGGAAAGGAGTGAGTGTTATTTGTTTTTATGTAAGTTTAACCTACTTATTCTATATGCCTCATTTTCTTTCCTGTGATGTTCAGGCCAATAAACAGTGATCCCAGACACTGACCCATCTTTACAGCTGGTGTGGAGCAGCAAGCCTTTGAAAGCTTTAGCTTCTCATCCTGAGCAGGAGCAATCATTCTCCTGTTTTTCCTTCCTGTTGAAGACTGAGGTAACTCCTGTTGCAGACAAAGCTGACAGCTCAGGGATTTGCAATTCCAGTGATTATTCCGAAACTTTTAAATTCTGCTACTTGTAGAGAAACAAAAGCTGGGCTAACAGTGGATGTATAATCTGAAAATGTGCCCTTCCTATTTTGCTCCCCTAGGGCTTTGCTCACAGGAGAATGTGTGGAACTCGCTGAGGCAGAGATCTCTAATCTTAGTGAGCAATCATGCTGGTGCTAGAAGGATGTTAATGATGTTTTACCACCTAAGAGGGTGATGAAAGGAGAGCATTTGAACACCTGAGCATGTATAATTTAAATGTAATAAAATCACAATATGAGTTCTAAGTAGGAAAATTAGCATCGCTAATTATTGCTTGCTGATTATTGCTGTAAGCTGTTCCTCCATTTTTTTTAATTTTTTTTTTTCTTGTTTGATTCGGGTCCCTGAGAGGAAAAGGCTCAGCAGAGCTGGGGATCCCGGAGCGCTCCTCGGAAAGGGAACCAGCCTGCTTTTGTTCATTAGTCTCTCCTCAAAAGCGCAGTATGGAATGGACCAAACCATCTCAATTAGTGCAGATGGGGTGAGGATACTCACACATCACATGCTACTCGTGCACAGTTGAAGAAAAAAGTTATTTATAACATAAGTACAAACCCCTCCTCTGCTGCTGCAGGAAGGCCTCAAGGTTACTGAGCGCATGTGTGACATAAATGCAGCAGAGCATTTTAATTAGATTCTTTCACCAGAACTCCTGACCTTCTGTGTAGCACATTAATGTATTTTACTAATTATAAATGCAATTAAAAAGTACTGAAATAAAATTAGGCGGATCTATCTAATTTACATTAAGCACTTTCAAATTATGCAGATTTTCAAAGTCTTTTTCTTTCTGTCTTTTTTTTTTTTTCCCCCTTACAATTTGTGTTTCAGGAAAAAATTGTCTGCATTAAAACAGCTGGAAAACAACCTTGTAGCAAAACAAATTTCTTTTCTGTGATTATTCACAGTGTGTGGGTTAATTTTGCAGGCAGTAATATGCTTAGCTGTCGTTAGGGCAGTGACTCACACAATAGAACCCATATGTGCACTGGGTGCAGTGCTGGCTCCTCTGCTGGCTGGGTGCTTCTCCAGTTTTTTTTCTTGGGAATCAGGTTCAGAGGCTAAGTAGGAAAAAATGCTGATATAATGGTCAAAAATAGAGATTTATAAACAACAAAGAGACAACAAAACCCCTGTGTGAATAGCACATGGCAAACATCTGGTGTGCTCAGTCATTAAACCAGGCTGGTTGTTATCTCTGCTGCCTACATATTTTGGTAGTACTCTCACAGAATTTTAGAGTTTTAGACATGAAAGTAGAAAAATAACAACATTTCATTATTATTTTTGTCAAGTATCTAAATGGCAGCAGGCGCTGAGCAGCAAACAGAACACAATCCTTACCCTGGAGAGTTTCTGATCTAATTTTAGATGGGCTGCAGAAACAGAGGCAGCTCTAAGTACTGAACATAGATAGAACCAAGCTTAAAGGAGGGAAATTTGTAGAGCTACCCAGGATTTTAGTTCATGTTGCTTGTTCTTAAACTCTTTCCATAATAAAAGATTAATTTCTTATGGAATGGAATTTAATGGGATGACTAGACTAGAGAATGGAAAATTCTCTAGTTTTTCATTAAAAAAAGGAAGTGAAAGTGCCTCATTTTTTTTGTCCTGTTTTATTCCTTCCCTAAAGAAGTAATGGAAAGAGTGGTAAGTAATGGAGAGCAGAGGAAGAAAAACTGAAATATGAAGAGATTAGGGTGAATGAACCAATTCAGTGTTCTTCTAATGCCAAATGTCATACATTAGGACCATTTTCTTGATTTTTTTTTCTCTGTGTTTATTGAGTTTTGAGTCTCTCCCACTCAGCACTGAAAGCAGAAAATCGAGAAGAAAGCTTGGCTCATTATGGGTGCTCATTTTTAACCATCTGTAAGGTGGTGGCACAGGGAGCACCGGGGTGGTGCCTCCTTAGTGAGTGTCTGTTAGATCCACGAGACCAAGAATTTAAAGGGAGAAGAAGGCACGTGAACTAGTTTGCTGGTAAAATTAGAAACGTAAGGATTCATCCCCCATACCCCAAAGATCTTACTGCTGGACAGATCTGGAGTTTCCTCATGCTTTTTTGGAAGCAGCAGGCACTGTGCTGCATAAACCAGCCATGAGTCCCTGTGGCCTTTGCCTTGGAGCAGAGTGCCCCTTCTTGTCTCTTTCCATGAGAGGAACATGGTGATTTCCAAGTGGAATTTTGGTCCCTGTAATTCTGAGCTTCTCCCCTTGGTATAGCAACCTGTGTAGAGCATTCACTTTGTATCTAACAGCTCTCTTGAAGTCAAGTAAATACCTCAGCTTGGATAGCTGCACTATTTAAATCCAGGTGTTTTTATTGATGCCTGTGTTATAAATTAAGGTTTCTGCACGGGTTGGTGGAGGAAGGAATTGCTCCAACTTGAAATCACCCTTTGAAGGATGTGTCCTGTATACGGAGACAGCGGACATGTGGGGATGGGAGCTCTTGCCTCTCTCAGAAAGGATCTTATTTTGGGGAAATCAGCTGCTCCTGTCCCAGAGCAGGGCCATTGCCAGACCTTGGCAGGACATTGTTGCTCTGGCTGCTGAGGAACCACCCCCGGGAACCAGAAATGTTGCTGTGTCCACCAGCGAGGACTCCCTTGAAAGAAAGTGCTAGCAGATCCCAACCCTGCTTAGTTCAGATCAACCTTTAAGGCTGGAAGTGCCTCTTGGAATCAGCCACTCCTCCCAGCAGCACCCCGTTCTCAGGTAAAATATCATACCCGGGCAGGAGAAGCAGTGTCAGGCCATCCTCACCCCATGGCCACTGTACACCAGTGACTACCTACAGAAATACTCACTGGGACCACCTTCCTGTTTGAAACATTAGCACAGCACATGCTTTGGTGTCCTTTTGGCACGGGTTTATAAATGGAAGCAAGAATTGCTGGGGTTTTTTTTGCAAATTCAGTGTTTAGGAAATGTTCGGGTAAGGACCTGGAATATTTGAAATGTTTTGTTTTGAGTTTTCTCCTTCTCCAACCCCAAATATAGGTGGTGACACATCACAGTTAAAACCAAAAAGCTTTGGAAATTTAGATATTTCCATAAAAAATACACATTGTTGTACAAACCAAATTTAAGTGAAAGATTTTCTCATATTTTAACCATTCTGGGGTCTGCTGTCAGATATGGTTGTTTGGTACAAGCAATCAATCCAACAATGAATTAGCAATAAAGTTTGCGTCGTTCCTAATTTATTTTTTAAAGTTTATTTTAATGTGGGATTGTGCATAATCCAGAGCATGGTTATTTTAAACGTGACATTTGCCAAGAGTGAGATTTAATTGTTCCATTAAGAGTGAATGCAGGGTAGAATTCCAGACTGACACAGCCTTGGTAAGAACCCCCAGTTGCCCTCCATGGCCAAGCTGTGGTGGTGTCTGCCAGCACTTCTGATTAGGAAATTAAATCCTGCCAAAGTGCTGTGTTTGACTGTTGGTGTGCTCTGTTGGCATGAGATGGATTTAGGCACTGGGTTCAATCCTCTGCTGAACAGAAATCTCTTTAACTGTGAAATTCTTCACGGGGAAAGAGATTAATCACATTTTAATATTAGGGGAAGCAAAGTTGAAACTATTTATTTGAGTGTGTGGCTGAAAAAATGTAGCAAGAATAGGATATTTAAAATTGCCTCTTTAAATTATGTTTCACTTAGATGTAATTATTCTTGTTCTTCATTTTTGTTAAACTTTGTCATAGGGCCTCATCCAAAAAATGGTTTGGGGTTTTTTCCAATCCATGAAGATGTTTGTAAAAAGAACCTTTGTAAGATGGGAGTTTGTGAGGTTTTGAAAGCCTACTTTTCTTCTGGGAATATGGGTTGCTGTGCAAGTAGGATGGACAGGAGTGGCGTGTGCCAAATTACACTAACAAAGAGCCAAGAAGAAAAAAAGATGAGACTCAAATAACCTACCTAAAGTATTTAAAAGCCAATCATATGTTTTCTATTTGAAATGCCATGTGGAAAAACTTTCAAGGCACCTAACAGCGAGCTGGTCTTTGCAGGCTCTGCAGTGAAATATGACAGGTAAAGAGCTCTGGGTAATAACTCACCTAGCCTGGATAATAGAGTCCTTCACTGAGAGAATGAGCGTGCTGGCTGAGACACTGGGGTTATCCTTCTGGGTGGCTCAAAAAGGAGATGTGTGATCACTAACTGCTGCTTGCTGGATGATGGGGGGCTGGATGGGTCAGTGTG